>CAKAKR010036328.1:0-18818 GCA_916700685.1 Adelosebastes latens
CTGCTTTATGGTCTATTTGACTCTAAATGGGACCATTATTGACTAAATGAACATCATGCTGTATTGAAGAAGACTTGAAACTAGCGATTGAGACCATAAACTCATGTTTACAATGTTTACTGAGGTAATAAATCAAGTGAGAAGTAGGGTCATTTTCTCTTAGACTTCTATACTATCAGACTTCTTTTTGCAACCAGAGGAGTCGCCCCCTGCTGGCTGTTAGAAAGAATGCAGGTTTAAGGCACTTCAGCATTGGCTTCACTTTTCAGACCAGGAGGTAACCCACTGGTCTTACCAGTAAAACGTCTGTCACTGTAGGCTATATGTGCGTCTCCTAGCAACACTCTCTGAGATTACCTTTGCCATGGGAAATGCTCACCCAGAAGCTTGAAGCTTAGACACTGTTTTTTAAAAATATATGCAAAAATGGTTTAGAAAAAAGGAAAAATATGCACAATAGCTGCAATATTATTATTATTATAAATATTTATATTCCAGTTTGACTTTAAAGTCAAAGATTCAATAAGAGCATCTGAACTTGTCCTGCCCATGAAAATAAAGCAAGCTAATCCACTCTCTTCTACTATAAAATGGCTTTTTAAAAATGCATTTCAACATCCATGCTCTCATGCAATCTTATATAATCTGCTCTCAACTCCATCACTAATACCATCAATCACTAATACTGTCCCTGAAACACTGCGGGACTTTTATTTTGAAATCTGCTGCACAAATAAAGATTAATCTCATTGTTTTTCCTTTTTTTTTTGTTTATTGTATTAATATCAATAGTGCTGACAGACAGTCTGCCCTTAATGAAACTTTTCAATATTACCCATAATCCACCGGGATGCATCTGTGCAGAACAGTCCCGTTGTCATGCTTCGAAGCAGCCAATCAGACTCCGTCTTATGTAATCCCTGCATCCATCTAGCAGCACAGGGAAGGCAGACAAATTGTGGAGGAACGGTTTGCATGTGGGAGCGCGCACACACACACACACACACACACAGATATACTCCCATCATTTTATTTTTGAAGCGATCTTGAACTAGACCGCCATTGTCCCTCAAGACACATTTTTCTCTTCCTTTGTCCGCCAGTCTTTCAGCCCTTCTGCACACTCTCTCTCTCTCTCTCTCTCTCTCTCTCTCTCTCTCTCTCTCACACACACACACACACCCAGTCCACCCAGACCAGCCATAATTGCGAACATTCCTCCTCCCCGAGCCAACGTCTCCTGTTGTGCATTCCTCAGACATTAGACCGAGCCGCTGCAGCAGATGGGAATTACTGTAAACGCTTCTGCTCCATTTATGTCATCTCACACATTGTATGTGAATCAAGAGTGACGTATAAACCTTGGGATGTTTGGGATGCTGTGAATTGTGTTTTGTTGACTCTGTGAGGCACTGGGCATGTGCAGTATGATGCCCAGAATATATACAGTATATATATGTGGAAAGTAATACCTTTATTTATTATACAGCCGGGGGGGATTATGGCAGTAAAATCGTTTAATAGTTTCTTCGGGTTCCTTTCCAGCATGCTCTAAATCTCTGGATATGTTTACATGTTATTAGCAGAGAGACAGTTATTATGTGGCTTATTTTTCTATCTCTAAATAGAGGAACAGGAAGTAACCTTTAAAACTACAATGTGCAACTTTCTATCTTGAGATAGGAAGTCATTCCCGCCTTCATGCCCTTCGATTGATAATGCTCCCCAACGTCTCTCTTCATGAGGCATTTCCCATATTTTAGATTTGGTAGCACTTTATAATAACCATCATTTATAAATGGTATATTGACAGTTAATTAAACTTATTTACTGTTAACAAACAATTAAATGATAATTAATATTTTTTACTAATTATTAGTAATGCTATAATTTCTGTTACTTTATCAGTAGTTTGTGTAATATGAAATAATTAGTTTATAGATTAATTATATATTGCGTCATAGCTGATAAGAGACGATAACAATTAAATTCTGATTATATTAGTATTTAATATCAGTTTATTGTTGCACATATTATTACATTTTTCATATACTATATGAAGTATTAGTGAGTACCAAATGATTTGTAAACCTTTAAGAAATTGTTTGTAAAACATTTATAAACATTACATAGACAGATGGACCAGAAATCAATTATTAACCATAAACAAAGTATTAACTATCTATCTAAATAATGTTTATAGATGCTTTACAAAGTATTTATTAACCATTTAACAAGGTATTATAATCATCAGTTGCAACTTTATATTAGGCATCCAAATAATGTTTATAGACGGTATAAAAAAACAATTATTTACCATTAACAAAGTGTTACAAATATCTATCTATGTAACGTTTATAGATGTTTTACAAACAATTTCTTTAAAGTTTACAATTAATATCTTAATCATTAACAAATACTTACAGTATACCATATAAAATGTTATGTGTGCAACAATAAACTGTTAAAATAACGTAAATTATAGCATTCTCATGTCATTGTTTAACAGTAAAATAACCATCAACTATGTTTAATTAACTATTTATTTACCACTTATAAATGATGGTTGTTTTAAAGTGTGAGAAAGTTTCATCTTGTGGCAGCTGAAGTGACTCACCCTTCCAAACCATCACCCACATCTCCTCCTCCTCCCCCTCTCAGCTCCTTTCTGCCCTTTTTTTTCTCTCTCTCTCGCTGTACAGTATTAACACACCCGTGGCGGGAAAAGCCCGGCGTGCCATTGTCTGATTGGGGTGCGCCGTTGGCTGCGGACAACAGCCGACCAATAAGAGGGACCTCCGGCTGCGACAGCTGTCGTGCTGTTACACTGATCTGTGGGCATTGCTGCTCATTAGCAGCCTTTGTTGTTGTGTATATACTGTATGTGTGTGTGTGTGTGTGTGTGTGTGTGCACGTGCATGGGTGATGAATTGACTGTGGCAGGTAAAGTAGGAGGAAGAAGATGAATATGCATGAGACTTCCTGGACCGCCAGAAAATATGTGTCAGGGCATCTTTGTGACTGAAAACAACGACGCTTGTTTGTGCACAGCAGGTGCACCGACTTGCCAACGCTTTGAGACTCCACCTGGGGTCAGGGGTCGCTTCCCTTGTTTTCATAGCGTGGGCGTCCAAAAGCAAAGTTTTTCCCTTCTGGACGTCCGCATGGAACACACACACCGGCTCAATTCTGTCGCTCTTACCTCATTTTCAGCTCCTTGCCAAGTGCCAGCATGCAACCATATTTGGACACAAATGCTCCCATTTTCTGTGCAGGAATTCCCCAATCGGGCCCCTTATCTCTGGCAATCGAAGCTATGCTAACGGTAATAGCATCTTTCAGGGAAGCGAAAGAAAAGAAAGTGAGAAATTCCTCTTCACATAGCTCCCAGGAACTCGTAGCAATGTTAAATATGTGTTTGTCTTCCTCACTGTTAGCAGAAAGCTCATTAAGAGCGTTCTTTTACTCAGTGCTGAACTCCATTCATCCTTCACATACTTTTAATTGTGGGTGAGGAAAAGGGAGAAAGTGTTGCAACACATAATCCATCTCAGTCTCAGCTGCTTTTTGGATTTTACATCCCCTCTTTTTGTTTTTTTCAGGGCAGGTATAATGGCTTCCAAGCATGAGGTCAGCTCTAAAGAATGTGGGCCGTCCCTTCCTCTGTTACACTGAAACCAGTCGGATAACCTTCCCGTTATATGGACAATATGTTACCACATCAAGAGGGTTTTTTTTTTTTACTCCACCACACTTCCCTGAGCTGAAGAACCTCTGTGTTCGGTGCAGAGAGCGGCCATTGTTTCAGGAATGTGGGAGGAATGGTGTGTCACCCAGCAGTATCTAACTTGTTTTTAAAAAGGAAAATACCCAAAACAGGGATTTCTTTTCTCCGTCTATATATTATATCAGCATATTACTATTGCTTCCACGTATTGAGTTGACTTGATCACTAGATATATCACTCTATATATTACTACTTTGTTATAAAGAAAGAAAAGGGAGAAAATACACCTCCAAATGTGTGCAGTTTTCACAGAGATATGTCACCCTATGTGGAATGAATATATGGGCCAGGTGGCAACCTCCAGTTCTGAAAAGTGAAGCCAACTTGCATTCTGTTAAATAGCCAGCAGGGGGCGACTCCTCTGGTTGCAAAAAGAAGTCTGATTGTATAGAAGTCTATGAGAAAATGAGCCTACTTCTTATTATTTATTTGATTTATTCCCTCAGTAAACATTGTAAACATGAGTTTATGGTCTTAATCGCTAGTTTAAAGTCTTCTTCAATACAGCATGATGTTCATTTAGTAAATTATGGTCCCATTTAGAGTCAAATAAACCATAAAGCAGGGGATGCTTTAGGGCGTGGCTACCTTGTGATTGACAGGTCGCTACCACGGCATTGTCCGGTCTGGTAGTTGTCCGTGTTTTTGTCTTTAAACCTTTCACAGTGTGTTTTCAGTTCTTGAAAGTTAATTGTAATATTTTGGTTGCTTAAAAATGTCTTATTCAGTGTTCGGTTGTACTTAGCTCCACCGTCTCGTGTCACTTCTGGTTGCAAAGAAGCCAAGATGGCGACTGCCAAAATGCCAAACTCGAGGCTTCAAAACTGTCCACAAACCTCTCGGTGACTACGTCCACTTCTTATTATATACAGTCTATGGTGTGGGCGCATTAAAAATCAACTGTATAACTGAGTGTATAAGTGTAATATTATGCTCAAAAGGATACCTGTCAGGTGTAGTAGGTGACTATTCGAACGACTAAGAACAATTTTTTTAGGCATTTGATGGTAGAATAGCAAAGACTTCAAGTCCCATCATGTCATATTGTGGTACATCATGTTGGTGATGAAGACTAAAGGTCAGGTCATGCTCAAAAAGAAGTACGACTTGTGTGTTAAGGCAAAAACTAGAGGGGCGAGGTGTCATTAATGAAAAAAGAGGGACTGAAAGGAGTTAAAATCCTGCGTATTATCTCACAAAGCCCACTTTTGGTCTGTTTTTATAGAATTATTCTCTGAAGCTCAGTGCATCATGGGAGTTGCATGTGTTGTAGTCTTTCAGCGCACCTAGTTTCTTCAACCTGCCTCATCTTTCTTCTACAGTACTTTGTTGACTTCCTGTTTCACAGTACTTCATTTCTCAGAAGACAACATTCTTTGTATTTTATCCGCGCTGCATTCTCAGTTATTGACTGTAGAAAGAAGTTGTTCTGCTCGCACCAAAACCCAAAGGCTGATGCAGATGTTTTATGTTTTATACATGTGTTTGTTATGAAATATTGCAACAGCATTGCAAAGGTCACAATTAATGCTTTGCCAAGTTTCTGTGTGACCCAAATAACAAAATGTGTGTGTGTGGTTTTTTTTTAAACTCTGGTTCACAGATGAAGAACAAACTGGATTCTTTTTGCTTAAAGCTTGAATGAGGAACTTTCATTTAGGGTTGATTTTGGCGGTCCCTGTGGACAAAAGCGGTAGTGTTTCTGAGCACCAGAGTCCCTTTAGAAAACCTCTCGTTTTGCTGCAGCAGGGTCTTACAGCCTTCCTCACTCAGTCCTGGTTCTGGTTCTCCCGTGCCTCCCTTCCTTCCAGTGGGCCCAGCAATACGGCCTGGGTCTCCAGCAGCGTGGTGTCGTTGTTGGCTCCCAGCGGGGGATTTAAATCTAAATGTGAAGACTTGTGAACACTGATAACAGGGAGGAAGAGAACGACGAAGAGGTTCAGATAGAGAACTGAGAGCGACCTTTCAACGACCTAAACCATCTCCACTTCTGCATTCGCTCTCGCAAAGGAGGAAGTGGGAGCGCTGACTTCCTGCTTTAGGCAGAGGTGGGCGGAGGAGGGGGGGCGGGGCCTCCTGTACTTCCAGTCCTTTCCCAGAATCCCTTGCGTGGATTCAAACTGCAGAAAGACAGGAAGTGTGACCCAGGCTTGATAACAGCGGGGGCGGCTATTTCTGAAAACGGGCGAGCAGAGAGCAGACAAGGAGGTATCTGTTCGGTTTCCTGTTGGTTGTTGTGTCAGATGTGAGCGGCTGAATGTGTCTTTATGTGTTAAAATGAACTGTTTGTGCTGCGGGGTCGCCACAACGAATCAGTGGCAGACAAAGAAACCTCCACATGAGCTCCCAGATGAGAGTAGATGTGTGTTTTTGCTCCACAAGTGATCAGAGGCCAGAAACATGTCTTTGTTTACTTGAAGGAGAGACTTCAGGCCTTAAAATGGCTGACCTGATAGCCTCCAGATATTGTTATCTAGCTTTCATAGCGGACGTTTAAAGGCTGCTGCTGCTGCTGCTGACACCACATCAGTCTTGGTTTGATAAAAACCTGATGTGGAATTTTGGCCATCGCCTCCTTCCTTCCTTTTTTTCTTCCCTGGGATGCCAAATAAGGCCCGATTGCAGCAGATCTGCTGAAATTGTAGGTCTGCGTCGTAGCTGTCGCTCATTGTCTCGGCATCTGACTAAAAGAAAGAGAAAAAAGTGTGACGTAAGTGTTTGCTCTGCTGACTTGATCCCCTTCGTTTACTATGAAATGCATGACATCATCTAGTTTCGTTCCCTCCTCCCCTTCTCTCTCTCTCCTCTATCTTTCCCCTCTTTTTTTTCGGTCTCCTGCCTTTTTTCCTTTCACATGTTTTACTGTTATGTAACCATGTCGAGGCAGCCAGGGCGAGATTGTGAACCTTTGCACCAGCAAAACATTTCCCCTTTTCCACCGCTGGCCACAGCTGCTGTGTTTCACCGTCAGTACACATAATTAACCCGAGAGTCTCCGCACTTCTTTTGGTATGTTTAGACATAGAAACAAAATGGCCTAAAATGGTCATTCACTAATTCTCAACTGCTGATGTAACTGCTGGCCTTTAAAGAGGTTATACGATCAATTTGTCTTCGAAGGATGCTTGGGTGCTCACAGGAAGGCTTTCATTGTTTGTAAAAATGAACCACGGTTTGTTGATTTTATAGATCATTGTGAAAAGATCAGTGGGCAACTCCGGAGTCTGAGAAGTGAAGCCAATACGGAAGTGCTGCATTCTTTCTAATAGCCAGCAGGGGGCGACTCCTCTGGTTGCAAAAATGCTAAATTTGAGGCTTCAAAACGGCAGTCCACAAACTAATGGGTGACGTCAAGTTGACTACGTCCACTTCTTATATACAGTCTATGGAAAAGATCCACTCGCTAGAAGTCATTAGGTCAAGTTTTGAGCATCAAATCACATTTTTCTGCACATCTGGTGAAATCATGTCACTTATTGTCAATGCAAACCAATTTATTACATCTTATCTCAAGGTCATTTTAAAGTCAAAATCTAAATAAAAGCCCCAAAACAAATTTTTTTCAGTAGGCTGCGCTAGTTTTGACAAGTAAAACAAGCTATCAAGCCTTGATGCTAGACAACACGACTCACCATCGTCCTGTTAAGTGTTACTTCCTCTAAGCTGTGCACCGGCACATTGTATGTGTGTGTTTTTACTTTAAAGTTCCCCTTTTGGAATGAGACAAGTGCTACGTGTTGAATGCGAGGAAGTGAGATGCAGCGTTGTGGTTTACCTCAGATCAACCGAGTTACAAAGGACTATAGTTCAAAGCCAAGGGGGAATGAAAGGAGCATGACCTGCGCTCCGTCTTCAGATGTCCCCACTTAGAGTGTGTACACGTGTGTTTCATCATGCCAGCCTCGTTGTGAGAGCAGCTTTTATCCTCTCAGTAGAGTTTTGGCTGCAGAAAGGGATGAAGTTCAGTGACCACCACCTCCGTCTGTCAGATTCCACATGTTCAGGGGGTCAGAGGTTAACTATTTGCAGAAGTGCCAGGTCTAGTGGAGAGCAGCAGGTTTCAGTTGGCCAGTCATCAGATGTGTGTGATGTCCAGTGTGTTGTGTGTTCATACCGAGAGGTTTGCTTGACCTCTGCACTGCAGCCTTTTCTCCTTTAATTAAAGTAAATAATGCACTTTTTCTGCTACAGTATTTATTAATATATTCTGGACTGGTATGAAGATAAACTTACAGCAACAGAAGCTGAAGGATTTTTCTTAGCTAAAGTTACAAGGACTGGAACTATTTTCGCTTTGGTTCCTCTAAAGAGATTTTCAGCCATGCTTGCAGCTCTGTGAAGCTGTACCGCAACTTGCTTTGAGCTAAATGCTAACATCAGCAAGCTAACATGCTCGCAACAACAATGCTAGCATGGTGGTGTTTAGCAGGTCAATGTATCTTCATACAGCAGTTTGTACGATATATTACAAAAAGTAATTCCTCATTTTTTTGTGCGTTTTCCTACGACTGTCCAGCAACACATAATCAATTTCCGCTTGTTTCCGTCTTCACAGAAAACTACTGTACTTGGTTAGGTTTAGGAACAAAATACTTAGTTAGGTTTAGGCAACAAAACTGTTTGGTTAGGTTTAGGAAAAGATAGTGGTTTGGGTTAAAATGACTCCGGAAGTGGCTTAACATTAGTACGGAAGTGACGTGACAAATAAATCAACATTGACTTCTGGTTTCACAGCGGTCTCCTGGGCAAAAGTCCGGTGTTTTTTGACCCACCCCGACCTCCGCCCTTTTTACTTCCTGGTTCACAATTATGTGGATTACATAAAAATTTGTTTCGTGGATATTACACGAATACTTTTCATAGGTTTAGATGCATGTTTACCATGTTCACCATCTTAGTGAAGTATGTAAGCATGCTAACACAGCTAGCGTGGCTAAAAATAAGCTAATTTGAAAAAATAAATAAATAAAGCGAGACTACATAACGTCTGCTGAACAGCGGCCACTGTGGCCACAGGTGGTAATTGCAAGATAATGACATTGAATTTGCCTTCATATCCCAAGATTCTCATTCTCTGTTTATCTTTGACATGCTAAAATGTAGAGTAGAAAAAGAGTCATAAAGTCAGCAATAATACTCATTAATGTCAGCATCTATTTGAAGTTTGCAAACATAAGATACTGGTCATACCAGATCAAGTTAGGTTGTAGCGGCAAAAAAGCTGAGTGTAATAAAATAGCCAGGGTTTGTTTTATTGCTTGTAAGTTTAACTTTTCATCTGTAAGAGGAAGATTGAGTTATTTCTTCTTTCAAAAGTGACGTAGTTTCACTTTAAGTCACTAAAAAGCTGATTTTAATGCAAAAATGCATATTTTTCAGCATTTCTATTTTTGTTCAGACAGAAGATCTGTAGGTGTGATTGCACCTTTTTTGACACCTAATGTGTTCACAGCTTTCTCATCTCATGGCTCAAACTAAACAGTGTGTGTTTGTGTTGTGTGTCTTTATTGATTACTTAACAGTGAAAGAGGGAGAGAGGTGGCGACTCCTGCTCTCAGTTGGCTGTTAATATCTTCGCCACATGACCAAGCAGGAATTGTTGGGTGCGTGTGAGCGTGCACATGAACACACGCGTACAGTAAATGCGTGTGTGTGTGTGCATTTCCGTGGCTTGTGTCTGAAAACACACCTCATCCTACACTTTTTCGCACTTTTTTTTGCACCTCTCTTCGTGCAGCCCTAATGCTCCTAATCGTGCATTCATCAGATTGGCTGAAAGTAGAGGGCAGGCGCCGAGAGGAGAAATGGAGGATGTCGGAGGAATGTGTTTGGTAAATCTGCAGAGGAGCAGTGAAAGAGAGGTGAAGAGCAGGAAATGAAGGAGAAAGAGAAGACGGAAAAAAGAAGTGAGTAGGGGATAAGAATGAAAGGTGGAAGAGGTAAAAGAAGTGTCCTGTGCACACACACACTGCAGGCCCATGAATCTTAACTGTGGGATATCTGGAATTCAGAACTCAATCACCCAACGGAAATTACCAGAGAAGTGAGGGGGAGAGAAGGGGGAGGCTAAAAATGTAAAAAGGACAGTACATGCTGCCCTTCTGTTTTGGAAAAATACTGTGCATGTGCAAGTTTGATCGTTGCAAACCGCAACCAAATCATCTCAGGAGTTACGTTTTTTGGGAAATTTATAAAGTTGATCCATAAAAATATCTTCATATCTGAGAGAGAGAAGATATGGCACAGAAGAGCCTTCTGTTATTTTATTGGTCATTTTACACACAAGGCACCGCCCTTCAAGACAATGGCACTTTCAGCTCTTATCTTCAGAGTTCTTAATCACACCTGTTTAAACCTTGTCATACAGGTAGATGTTTAACTGTGTATGCACATTGCCTGTGTGGTTATAGCTCTTTATGAGGTAGGAGTGAAGTAATGTTTGAATCTTTATGAGCCGGATATGTGCAATCTAAATGTGTGGATTACACATCAGTTACTGGTCCACCTCACCTGAAGGTTGGGTTTAGATTAAAAATAGTTAGAAATACAATTTAAAGGTGCCTGTGAATATTATTTGTCTTCCTTTGTATGCTAAATGTCTGCAGAAGATGATACTATATACGTTTGTTTAATGTTTATTTTTATAGAGAGAAGTACTTAGCACGGACTAAGACCACTGACAACATGATTTATAGTTTAAGATAGTTTTAAGGCCCTGTTACAAATACCCACAACCTCAATTGGAGAACACATACAGAACAATACAAAACACAAACAATGTTAAAAAAGCACCCCGTCATTCATAACGACATGTTATTTGCAGAGAGCTTTTCATAAATCAGGCAAAAAAGGGTATACGGGAGTCATTTTGAACTACTTTTTAAGTAATGGTAGGAGTCATGTTGGATTAATTTGGTGCCACTTGATCGCCGTTGCTCTCACAGCTGAACCAAACTAAAGAGCCGTGAACAGCCCCTCACACCTGTGCACAGTTTGCACTTGGAGCCTCACCCCTCCACCGTGATCACATTACAAATGTTAGTCCAGTAGATGCTGCACAACTGCGAGCATCGTGGGAGGATGTGGTTATTTGTAACCCCGGGGACGGTGGTGGCGGATTTCCCATAAGGCCGAGCATGTGTCCAGTTGTGTGTGTGTGTGTGTGTGTGGGAGAGGGGGTTTCATGGGAAAACAAATGTGGTGAAACAATGTGGATAATTCATTGCAGGGAACATATGGCTGTAACCACAGAGGATTGGTATGTCACGTCCTTCAGAGCAAAGTCATGAGAGTATTAAAATCAATACTCATATTTTCTTTTTCGACTTCAGGTCACTGCTTTTGGTGTAATGGGTTAACAGAGGTCATTAGTTGAAAATGAACCAACTTTCCAAGAAAAGTGTTGCATCACATCACAAGAAGTGATATGAAATTAAAGAAGTAACATAAACTTCTGTGTTACTGTATCTTGTCACTTGACTCCACGCTGCAGGGGAAACCACAAACAAGCTGATACCACGTCCGTATTGTTTCTGGCTAAGACAAAGTGTGATCAGAAAAGCACAATATTATGATGAGCCAGAGCAGACATAACAGTCGCTAGTTTTTTTGTGGTTGCGTGTTTGGGGAGTCTCGTTTCCTGCCTGAGGCGGTGTGGGACTGTTAAGATGAAGACTGTGACACTTTGTCTGGTTTATAACCCCGAAAATAGAAACACTGAAAGAGTGTCAGTCAAAACAGAATGAACTCGGGGGCAGAAACGGAGAGGAAGGAAACACAAAGAGAAAGAAACGTCACTCCAGTCATGTGTTATCACCCTCAAGGTCATGATGGGTGGGTGTGATGGGTAAGGGGCGGCCAGGCAACCCCCCCGTCACACACAAACTCTCTTGCGCACACACACACACACCCTGTCAAGAGCATTAAGCACAGATACAAAATAGAGGTTGACTTTGCTCTCCCAGCATGAAAACCACAGCCTTTAACAATCTCTACCTCATATCTAATATCACCCAGTTGAATAGAAATCGACCTACCAACTGCTCTTAAGCTCCTTATTTCCACATCATATCTTGTTTGCTTAATCTGTGCAAATACAAAACAATTTGTAAAACAATACAATAGAAATTAATGGTACAACTGTGGACGGACGGACAGACGCAGTGATGCACATGCACACACACACACACACATGACCGAATACATAATCTCCTGGCAGAGATAATAATAATAACATCAAAATTAAATTAAAAAAATGTCATTCAAAACTACATTATTTGTAGAAAACTTTTCAGACGGACACAAAGCTGCACACACACACAACCGAATACATAATCTCCTGGCAATAACAACCCGTCATTCAAAATGACATGTTTTTTTGTAGAAAACGTTTCAAAAATAAAGAAAATAGGCAACAGTTAAGCAATATTAAGAGCAAATAATAGAGTAATAAAAGACATTAAACCGGAACCAGTAAAAAAAAAAGCAGTAAAATAAAATAAAAGGTATCAAAAGACAATCAAAGTCAGTTAAAAATAAAAGCATGACATGACAGAAACAATACTGTCTATTTAAAGCTTGACTCATTTAAATTAACAAAAAAGGCAAAATAATTTATGATGGTGTAATTTAATTCAAACCTTGCTATATGTAAGGGATAATGTACAGCGAGCAAGCCATTGTTGTGAAATAAACCCTTTCCGACAGGGTTCGTAGAGGGGTCTTGCATCGTCCTGAAGGGGATTCTTTCACAACAATGACCCGCTAGCTGTACATTATCCCGCTTATTACACGGCTAGTTTTTTAAGAAATCAATAATTTGACACAGAAATGGTCCGCCAGAGTCTGAGATCAGAACTGAGCTCAGAGCAACGGTCTGTTATAAAGAAATAACAGACCATAGAATGCCATGACTGAAATTATAAGTATTAACTTTAACAAACATAACAAAAGGCTGAACTTAAATTTGCAGTATGTAGGATCTGGCGACATCTAACGGTGAGGTTGCAGATTGGAACCAACTGAAACTTCTCCCGTGCGCCAAGCATGTAGGAAAACTACGATGGCCGACGCGAAAACGTCTTTGGTTTGTCCGTTCTGGGCTACTGTAGAAACATGGCGGCCGGCTCCGTGAAGAGGACCTGCTCCCTATGTAGATATAAACGGTTCATTCTAAGCTAACGAAAACACAAAGATTCTTAGTTTCAGGTGATTATACACTAAAGAAAATATACTTATTAATATTATATTCCATTTCTGCCAATAGATCCCCCGAAATGCTGCACACTGCTCCTTTAAATTGATGAAGACATAACATTTAGTGTGGTGGGAAAAAAATTCTACTCTCCCAAAAAAGTCAGACTACCATCCCCTCAGCAAAAATAAAAAAATACACAACCCATCCCCTTTTCCAACCTCCCATCCGCCCTCCGCCCCCCCCTTCAAATAATGTGTTTACAGTTCTTAAATATAATAGCACTGAGAGTGTGGGACAAAAACACTTCATTGAGTGAGTATTTTACAGCCACATGAGTCATGATTTCACCATTTCTGTGAAGACCTTTTATTCTTTGGTTTCGCTTTGTGTGCACACACACACACACACATTCATACAGCACGACACACAGTTGAGGGGGGGTGTTTTCAGGTTGCGGGGGGTCTAGCAGGGACTTACCATGTTGTCATGAATGTCTGCCCATGAAGAAACTGATCACTTTAACAAGAGAGGCCTCCCTCCTCCTCAGGAGGGGTAGTGTGTGTGTGTGTGTGTGTGTGTGTGTGTGTGTGCGCGCTCATGCGAACACGCCATCAAGTGTGGCGTGGTCTGCACAAGAGGCGGAGACAACAAAAGCAGGATGTGATACAGCAGGACTCCACTCCTTCATACAGCTCCAATGCAGGGAGCGCCACCTGTCGACGGATGGGCGTCACGGCGGCGGCGTGCTGGTAAAATTCCATTCCAGGCAAAGGAAGGAGCAGGAACAGGCCGCAGTGCAATGACTTGATAAGATCCGAGGAGCCTCGTGTGTGTTTTTGGGAATTCCAGTCATGTGTGGTTGAAGAAGCAGAAGGCAGGGGGCCCTGCGGTGTGTCGACTGCTGGGGGAGGTTTCTCTTTAGTCTCTTCACTGAAGGCCCAGCCAGACTCCACCCATCTCTACACACACACATATAGAAGCATCACACAGTTTGAGGTGGGGGACCCTCAGTCCACAAAATACACAAACAAAAAGACACAAACAAAAACTTGAATATCCAACGTTACACATCACCGGATAGTGATACACTGTCAGAAATCTCCTTACGCCTGCACACTTGTGTTCAGAAGCAAAAGTTCAACATTAATGCTGCTTAAAAGCCTCCTTCCACCTCCCATTTGGGGGTTTAAAAAGCTGATCAAGAGGGTGATGTCATCCCTCAGGTTACGTAATAGCATCTATTTATATGTCATGGAGCGACTTGTAGGTGAATAATAACATAATGTAACAGGAGTGGACTTTGATTTATGGTGTTGCTATTAAATGTGAATTAAAAACTCAAATTCTAGTCCCGCTCACGGGTGATTTATGTGCACAAAGGCAGCAGGCTTTCCATTCACAGTCAGTGGAGCCATGCCAAAGGGACATTATGTATCACAGATTACAAACTGGACTTGTCAAATCCATCAAAAACGTCATGGCAGATGTGAAGATAATGCATCTGACAAAGGCGGAATGATTTAATTAAAGTGTCTCTTGGAGTGAAATGTCTCCTTAGGGACTGTCCGCAAATGTTTAGGGGAGGGGGAAGGGGTCAGAAAAAGGGGAGGGCTATCTTTTCTGTTTGCTCAAGGGAGGAAAATAGAGCTAAAACGATTTATCTGCCACTAGCTTATTAATCACATAATGGACTGTCGGACAAAATGTGGACATTTTTCACTATTTCTCTGATAATTTATTGACCAAATGATTAAACAATTAACCGACAAAACAGATGAATCAATCGTGACATTAATTAGCAGGAGAGAGTCTTGTGTTTTTGTTTTTTTGATCCCAGATTAATATTTAATTTCAGCCTTCCCTTGTAAGATGTATTGTAAATAAAATAGGATCAAATTGTTACAAATGATGACTGAGGAGGGTCTCGCATTTTTTAAAGGGCAAACATGAACCCCCCCATTTCTGCCCTCCTCCCCACCCTAATACTTTTCATACAGTCCCTGAATAAAGTTTTTGCTGCCATTCAAATTATGTTAAATATGCAACTTTTCAACCACCCAGAGTTTCTATATTTACGTCCACACACTCTCAAGTGTGTGATTATATGAAACTGTCTCATTAGAGGACATAATTACAACTACCTGCTAACTGCTCTGTCCACTGTAGTGGTTTTGACGCACGGAAACATTTCTTGTCTCCGCTCCACAACCATGAATTATCCTGCGTACTCTTTCATCTTCTGCCTATATTACATATAATCACACAACAGCTGAAAAGGCTTGCCTCATCCTGCTGTGATATACTATCCACTCTTAAATCCTTGTCTGGAGGCCGTTTGGGTGTGAGGATGGCATGTTTCTGCACGCAGAATCCGTACATGTAACTCTACAGCTCATGCAAATCCTCCATCAGCATCAAACCCATCCTGTAAAAGTAATAGTCATAATCATACAGATAACCAATGAACAGTCTCTTTCTTGAATATTTACGACCTCACCTCTTCCTATGCTTTAACACAGACGTTAATCCAGCTTTGTTGTTATTGTCAGCGCACAGAAAAGAGTTACACAGAAATCTCGCCTGGTGTCTGAATAGAGAATAACCTGAAAAGCCAAATGCAAACACCTAAATCCTCACATAAATCCTACAGTACACGTTAGACAAGCCACAGTACAACTGCAAGGCCCTACAGTATACTTCAAGTTTAGTAGTAAACTTCAAGTTTATTTTATGAAGTAAACTTCAGTATATTTCCCAAGTATACTTTATGTAGTAAGTATACTAATATCAATGTACTAGTAATATACTTGTAAGTGTACTACTTCAATACTTCTTGGGACTAAATTGGCCCACTTTTTAGTTTATAAAAGTATACCTTTAAGTGTAAGAATATTAATCTTTGACTACACAACTAAGTTTTAATTTTGTAAAGTAACTATACTATGAAGTGAACTATACTACAAGTGAACTTATAGGTATACTGTTGGTATGAATGTATAATTTAAAGTATACTCAGTAAACTACTAGTTTAATAGTTTTTACCGCAAGTATACTTGTACGTTTTCTTAAGTGAATTCGTAGTACTAAATCGTAGCCAAATATACTTTTCTGTATATTTGTCAGTATAAGCCAAGTATACTTAGACTTTTCTGTATACTTGTCAGTATAAGCCAAGTATACTCAAGTATAATTTTGTTAAGTATCTCTGATAAGAACATAAAAAGCAAACTGAAAGCATACTCTCTTATTTTGAAGTTTAAATGAAGTACACTAATTGCAATTGAATAAACTTATTTTTGGTAAGAGTATTATTGTGATACAATAACAGATTTAACACACCACAAAGTCCTACAAGGAGGATTATAGGATTCAGGACGACACCATTCTTTAGAAAAATGATTTCTAGGTCAAAACAATTTGAGGAAAATCTAATAAAAAAGAGGTGTTGTACATGCTCGGCTTAAAGTACACATAGTTCCTTCATTAGAAACTTATGGCAAACTACCCTAACCCTTCATGAGTGTCCAATTCTGTGAGGCTACGGCACCATCTAGAGGTGAATTCCGGCAACTTTCTGTTTTGAGCACAGATCCAACATGGCTGCTCCCATACAGACGTTTTTCAGGCGTACTGCTTGTGTGAAGTAGCTGCAAACCATGAGGGATTACAGGTAAACCAACACAAACACACAGAAAGCAATATTTTAATATGTTGAATGGTGCATACTGCAAGGTCTTGTGTATTAAGTTACACATATTTATTGGTACTTTTAGGTGTTATTTAAGTGTCTTATCTCTCTGCAGCCACCATGGATGCAAAAGAACTAGTCCACTGTGCTGTGCAGATAGAGCGATCCAATGCAGACAGGAGCTATGGGAACGTCTTGACCCTCCTCGGTGACCTTGATAAGTCGCACATCACAGCGGAGCAGCTGGAGACGTCGGACATTGTTAAAGCGCTCTACAGGCTCCTGAGGAGCTGCTCTGATGACAGCGTGAAGAAGACAGCGAAGAGCTTGTTGTCTAAGTGGAAGAGACAGTACAGCAGAGATACACGAGGTGTGAAGGATGCTGAGCACTCTCGTAGGGTTTCTCTACCAGATGGGGGAGTTTCCAAGCAGGGGGATTCCCATGATTCAGCACAGACATGTGACACTAAGGTGAAGTGTGCAGAACAAGAATCACCATCCTCTCTCACTGCAGAGAGCACCTCTTCATCCAGTTTCTCACCTGTGAGATCAAAATGTGTTCAGCTCCTTCTTGCCGCCCTCTGCCCCGACCTTCCTGATCAAGACAAGGCTGCAGAGCTGGCTGCAGACATCGAGCGGCACACCCACGAGCTGCACAAACACAGCCATGTCAAATACAAAGCATGCGTGAGGAGCAAGGTGGCCAACTTGAGGAACACTAAAAACCGGCATCTACGTCAGGGCCTCCTGGGCGGCTCGCTGTCACCTGAGGCCTTCGCCCGGATGACCGCGGAGGAGATGGCTGGCGCAGAGCTGCGGCAGCTGAGGGAGGAGTACTCGTCCCGGGGTGTGAGCGAAAGGCAGCTTCCTCAGGGGGTAGAAGGGACGCAGACGCAGAAGATCCGCTGCAAAAGGTGTGGGGGGTCGGACTGTAAGGTGACGCAGGTGTCCAGGGGTGCCCTTTTCCTGCCCGCGTGGGTGAGGCAGAGCGGCCCTGACGACGACGCAATGACTTTTGTGACCTGCAGCGGGTGTGGGCAGCAGTGGTACCACAGCGGCTGGGTCTGCCTCTGAATACAAGTATCTGATTAATCAGTCACAGTGAATTATATCTAATTTATTTTTCAAGCAATAATAACAAAAAGTGTACTTGTTCATATGATAATATGTGCTGTCTTTTTGTTTTCTATGATTTTTTTGGAGAGCAGAAGAAGGGCTTTTATTTGTGTTCGCAAAAGAATTATTGAAAAAAATCAAATTGTTACGAATGATGGCTTTAGTGGGCGTAATGGGTCTTATTTTCTCGATTCATTGATTCAAAAGTGGTGTTAAATGTCCATCACAATTTCCCAGAGTTGACATATTCATATTACTTGTTTTGTTTGTCAGTTTTTAGCATTTTACTTAAAGGTGCTATTGATAACATTCAGCCACTAGATGTTGCATTCTCCCTCCCCTGTTTCATTACATTTACTTCACAACAAGTGGTTGCCAGGCACTTACCGTTTTTTCTACACTAACTGACGACCCAGAGATACCACCTGACACCAACGTCGTTTTACTATTGGCTCAAAACTTGTTAGAGAACCAAACGTCAGATATCTTCCACAGATATAAACAAAACATTGATTTTGGACCCGCCAACATTTTTTAAATGATTAATTCACAATCATAATCATTTTTTTCAGGAAAAACGTTAATTCTGCACCTTTCTAAAAGATCTGTGGATGTATTTATTTATTTTTTTAACATAAAAATTGTATCAATAAGACCTTTAATAAAATGACAAACTGTCATTGTTGCTGAATTTATCATTGTAGCTCTACTGTTGTGTATCATTGCGTGAAACCTCCCTCGTGTTAGTGGTTTTCCTGTTTTCACCTCATTCAAAAGATCCCATGATTCTGCATGGATTGAGCAACTTTTATAACTTTTCAAAACGATGCCAAAAAGACATTTTCCTGCGGCCTGTTAAATGCTTCTAGTATTTTCTTTGACACTGGAACAGGAGGAATGGTCAGAGTGGAATGCAGAGTGGAAACAGAGGACAGAGCATTCCTGCAGGATGGAGCGCATACTTATGGTTTAAACGAGCACATTTTGAGGATGCATCCTTTATTTTGCATGTGCATTCATCAGTAAATGTG
>CAKAKR010036329.1:5024-21466 GCA_916700685.1 Adelosebastes latens
TATTGTCTGTCTGAATATACCTGTATTCATGCTCTGTCTGAAACACTACATTTTAGCGCATTTCAACGGAAAGGCAACAGAATTGCGTTGCTAGGAAACAGCTTGGGTCCATGTTTACATCCTGTCAGCTGATGTCATTCACATCCACTGCAACAGGAAATAAACTGGGACACATTTAGTATGTTTACGTTTAAAACTGTGAAATGGTCTAAATATTGTAGATTTGTGACATCACAAATGTACAGAAATCCTAACAGCTTGTTTCAAACGCACACTTTCTGATTATGGGCTGTGTGTATTTCTCCATGGATTGAGTGTTTAGATACTTTCACAGTATTTATATAGCACTTAAACCTGCTTTATAATATAAAATACATGAACATCTCACTTTTTACTATATGGGGCCTTTAAATGTATTTTGTTTTCTTCTTTTCTTTAATTATTTGTTTAAATTCTCTCCTTTTCTTTCCTTTATATTCAATTATTTTAAATTTCCTTGTCTTTCCAGTAAAAGCACAATTATTTTCTTGATTAACCATCTAAAACAAACATCAAAAACAGCATAAAAATGTCAGAATTTCCCAGAGCCAAAAAGTGGCATCTTGTGTCTCCTTATTCCGGCAACCAGTCCAAAACCCAAACATATTCAGTTTATATGAAACAGAGAAAAAGCAGCAAATCCTCACATTGAACAATGGAACCAAAGGACGGTTGGTGTTTCTGCTTGAAAATGAATTTAAACCATTAATCAATCTGCTTTCAGTCCACTTTTGTTTGCAACATTGCATATCAGCAATGAAATGATCCAAAGAAGCCATCAGTAGTCTTACCCTGGGTAGGAAATATTCCATGAGCTTTGTGTCATTAGTTGTGTAGTGGTAGACACTGAGAGGGAGGGTGTTGGCTACCCTTTGGACTTCATGGATCACAGCCTGGAGATAAATAAATTTGACAACATAGTTATGCTTTATCATGAAACATCAAAACAAAACTATGAAGATAAATCTGTCTGATAATGTACCTGCATGTAAGGCATGTTGTGTCTGTCGTCGTAACTGGCATGATCCTTCTTTTCCAAGACTTGGTCTATCTCCTGCTGGCATCGCTCTGATGGACAGACAATAATAAAACCATTAATTCAAATTAAAGACTAGATGTCAGAATGATAGAATCACATATTGAAAGTGTGTACCTTGTATATGTGGGTAGGTGGTGAGGTAGAGGAAGCCAGTGAGCAGGGTGTTGGACGTGGTGTCAGTCCCAGCAAAGTGAAGATCCAGGACAAACATGGTGAGTCGATCCTCACAGAGAGAGGAGCCATTATCGCCACTCTGGAAAGAGGAGAGAGATCGTTTGGATTTTATCTTTATTTAATCTCTCATTTAAATACACTTTATTTTCATAAGACGCACACCTTATCCAGTTCATCCAGATAGCAGTCCAGAAAGTCTCGAGGTTGCCCGGGGACCCTGGTCTCTTTGTGCTCGGCGATATGACGAGTTGCAAATTTCTTACAAGTCTGAGAATGAGAGGGAAGACTTTGGTGACTCCCAAAAAAGACAGTGTAGCATGTTAATAAAAGGAAAATGAAGAAAGGGAAGTTCTAGGCCTGATGAATATACCTAGGCCTACCTCAATGTTCTTAAATGCCTTCATGAAGGGCAGCGGCAGGTTTCGAATCATGGGAAAGGAGTCATAAAGCTGTAAAGAAAGATACATTTTTTGTGAAGGTGCATTCAGTTTAACAGTGGAAAGGAAAGGTGGAGGTGAGACGTTTAAACGTTTGCTGCAGTTAACTTCTGTGCACAACAAAAAGGTGATATCATCATCATCATCTTCAACCGCTTATCCGGGGTCAGATCGCGGGGGCAACAGCTCCATCAGGGGACCCCAAACTTCCCTTTCCCGGGCCACATTAACCAGCTCTGACTGGGGGATCCCGAGGCGTTCCCAGGCCAGTGTGGAGATATAATCTCTCCACCTAGTCCTGGGTCTTCCCCGTGGCCTCCTCCCAGCTGGTCGGGCCTGGAACACCTTCCTAGGGAGGCGCCCAGGGGGGGGCATCCTTACTAGATGCCTGAACCATCTCAACTGGCTCCTTTCAACACAAAGGAGCAGCGGCTCTACTCAGAGTCCCTCACGGATGATTGAGCTTCTCACCCTATCTCTAAGGGAGACGCCAGCCACCCTCCTGAGAAAACCCATTTCGGCCGCTTGTACCCGCGATCTAGTTCTTTCAGTCATGACCCCCCAGCCCTCATGACCATAGGTGAGAGTAGGAACGAAGATTGACCGGTAGATCGAGAGCTTTGACTTCCGGCTCAGCTCTCTTTTCGTCACAACGTAAATATTCCGAGCTAAATCTATGTTTTTTGTAATTAGCAGTTTTTCTTTTTAGAATTTTTTTATGTCAATTTAAATGCTGCTATTGCTGGGAAAACAGGATTATGCAGGCTTGGATGCTAAGTAACTGGCTAGTCTACATAGCATCTGGTTGGCCAACTTTTCCGTGGTTTTCAAATGGAAACGCCCACTCTGCCATTAGCAAAAAGCAGTGACGTAGATTGCAACAGTTAGCTACTCAATAAGGTTATGAATAATGTGAACGCTAGCACTAGCTGAGTCAAGTTTGGAAATAACTGAAAGGGTTAGTTCGGATTTTTTTGAAGTGGGGTTATATGTATACTCCCATGTTCCGCGAGGTAAGATGACTGTTTTTGTCAATGGAGTCTGGTGGCTTTGAAGAGAGAGATACAACAGCTTCAGTTTCCCATCGGAAAGGGCTGTCTGACGGCGAGGTAAAGTGGCAGTGGACGGGAGCAGCAGAAAAACATATTTTAGCCACCTAAAAAAAAACAGTTTGAGTATACACTATATTTAGAATTTTCTCTGCTTTACCACTGGGAAGCTACAGAATGAAATAGAAAACCTAAAAAAAAATAATAGCATTCATTTTACCCTTAACTGTTTTAAACTAAAAATGGGAATATGATTAAAAACTTAATTACCTCCAATTCCAAAGAAAAAATATTTGAGATTTGATGGATCACTGTATCAATACAGGACAGAGTTTGTACAGTATATTTCACAGAAGCTGTCAAGCTCTGTGTTTTTGCATAGTTTTTTCATTAACATCCATTTCTGTTTTTGAATCTAATTCCATCATCAGTATCAGAGCTTTATGCACGGTATCAGTTGCTTAATTTAGATCTCAAACTTACAAACATGTTGTGACTCACCATAGCCCAGGGTCCATTAGCTATCTTGGAGTTTTCTTTAAAGCACTGAACGACCACTTTGATGAAGTTGTCGTCGTAGTCGTAACGCGTACCAAACAGGACCTGGCAGATGATGTTGGAGGCCGCATTATGAAACATAACTTGAGGACTCATCGTTGTACCTGTGACAGATGTTAACAATGACAACGAAGCAGTATCAGTACATCTGTAACAGAACATTACATGATAGTGTGGTAACGTGGTATAAGAGGTCACAGTGAGTGCACCCACAGACGGCATACCAATGCTCCCTTCCAGTGTTTCCATTGTGTACTGTATCTCTCCCAGAATCCTCTGCTCCATGGACTGCTTCCCCAGACCGAAATTCCTCAAAGTCATCAGAGCGAAGCGACGATGCTCCTTCCAACTAGGGCCGTAGTCTGCCAGAACCAGTCCTATAAAACAGGCATGGATATGGGCACATGGTGCTTCAAAACAGTATCTTCATGTTTTTTTTTCCCTCTTTTTATATTTTGCTGAATAGAAGCCAGGATAGAAGTCTATGAGAAAATGAGCCTACTTCTCACTTGATTTATTACCTCAGTAAACATTGTAAACATGAGTTTATGGTCTCAATCACTAGTTTCAAGTCTTCTTCAATACAGCATGATGTTCATTTAGTAAATGATGGTCCCATTTAGAGTCATATAGACCATAAAGCAGGGGATGCTTTAGGGTGTGGCTACCTTGGGATTGACAGGTCGCTACCACGGCGTCGTCCGGTCTGGGAGTTGTCTGTGTTTTCGTCTTACAACTTTAACCCTTTCACAGTGTGTTTTCAGTTCATGAAAGTTAATTGTAATATTTTGGGCGCCTTAAAAATGTCTTCATTCAGCGTTCGTCTGGACATAGCTCCATCCTCTCATGTCACTTCTGGTTGCAAAAAAAAAACAAGAAGGCAACGGCCAAATACCAAGATGGCGACGGTCAAAATGTCAAGGTCAAGGCTTCAAAACGGCAGTCCACAAACCAGCCGGTGACGTCACAGTGACTACGTCCACTTCTCATAAACAGTCTATGCATTAGCTGTCATAAGCTACTGGTCATACCAGACAAAGTAAGGCTGTAGCAGCGAAACCGTTTACTGAGTTAGACAATGCTGTGTTTTATTGCTCATGAATTCAACTTTTCATTTGTAAGAGGAAGATGCGTCATTTCTACTTTCAAAAGTGACATATAGTGTCATTGAAACAGGGTACATAGTCTCACTTTAAGTGATGGGCTATTACATAATCTGTTTTACCATTCTGGGTGAGGTCGGTGACAAAAATGTCTTGGGGTCGCCCAGCAAAGTCCACAGCTTTGGTCATCATAGCCTCCTTCATGGCCTGCACCCCATTGATGACTACGGCCGGTTTGGGCCCGATGAAGAGACTGTAGACGTTTCCATAGCACTTCCTCAGCTGGGGAAGAGCACAGTAAGAAGCTCTTAAAATGCAACATGATCTGCTTTTAATCTCCACCCATGAGGG
Organism: Adelosebastes latens; assembly: GCA_916700685.1. Classification (NCBI taxonomy): domain Eukaryota; kingdom Metazoa; phylum Chordata; class Actinopteri; order Perciformes; family Sebastidae; genus Adelosebastes; species Adelosebastes latens. The sequence goes on from CAKAKR010036329.1 coordinate 9,775, forward strand.
ATTTACATTTAAAAATCAGCTACTAAGAATCTTGACATGTCTAACCTATTTCAATCCTCCAGAGTAAACGGCCAAATTTAGTTTACAGCCAGTCAGCTGTACAAACAGCAGTAAAGAGTCGCATGGAAACATTGAGCAAACTTTGAAAGAAAATATTTTCACAACATAGTTTTCGTGTTTTTGTCTAACCTCCTATACATTCAATAGCCTGCAAACATTCTTTGTTGAAATAATAATTAGCATTTATAGTCAGTCAGTGTCGCTTGTAGCCTTGAGGCAACAGACTGCCTCAGCAACTCATAACAGACACAATTTAATTACAGAACGCTACGCACTGCTTACACACACACTTAATACTCAGTGTGCACAGCTCCTAGGTATGAATATGTGAGACTGATGTGTAAGTAGCATAACAATCAAAGGCAATGTGTTGTTCTTACCCTCTCAAAGTCCTTGATAGGGTTGTCCAGGCTGAGGTTCAATAGGTTCCCCAGTATCGGTAACGGAGGAGGCCCTGGAGGAAAGTTCTTTGGTCTCTGACATTTGACACAGAGAATGAAGAAGACAACACAGATCCACAGTAGGATGAAAGAAACAAACATAGTGGAACGGATTAAGCTGATGTGAGGAGGTTAGCTGTATGACTGGCTTTAAAAGTGTTGCTCAAATCTCAGCCCTGCCTCTTCCTCCTGGCTGTTTGAATGTAAATGAGCGTGCAGCCTATTCTACACAGTTAAGACACGTTGAAAGACACATCAGAGCAAGTTCTGACAGGCTTCGGCTTGTATATATTGTATATGACTCTTGGGAGAGCCCCTATATGCTTTACTCAGCCTCCTTGCTGCTGCTATGTTTCCTGCCAGGCAGCATTATCAGCATCATAGGACACACCTGCGACAGCGGGCATGCTATGTTTCTGTGCATTCCATTTTACATGCAGCAACCTGCACACGGCCTGAAAAACGCCATGTGCATTTTCACTGTTATTATGATTGCTAAGGCTGACTTTGACCAGTGCAATAGTGCTGCAAACTAAATGGAGCATTAAAGGTGCAGTGTGTAGGATTTTGCAGCATTTAGCTGTGAGGTTGCAGATTGCAACCAACTGAAACTTCTCCCATGTGCCAAGCCTGTAGGAGAACTGTGGCCGATGCGAAAATGTGAAAACGCAAATGGCCCTATCTCGAGCCAGTGTTTGGTTTGGCGGCCAGCTCTGTGAAGAGGACCCGCTCCATATGTAGATATAAATTAGTCATTCTAATGTAACGAAAATGCAACGATTCGTATCTTCAGGCAATTATACACTAAAGAAAACTTACTTATTAATATGACATTCCATTCCTGCCATTATATGCCCCTAAATGCTACACACTGTTCCTTTAAGGTTAACTAATAATCCACATTCTTGCCCGACTTGCCAGAAAAGAACTCAAATAAGTCTTAAATGGTGCTTATTCTTATAGAAATGTCTTAGAAATTAGTGTTTAAGGACTCAAGGACTTAGGTAAGATTATAGGCAACGATTGGGCTTTAATATTGAAAAGGTTAACAGTGACTCTAAACACAAGACAGGACACCGAGGGGGAGCTTAGTTGGGGCCTACAGCTACTTTTTGCCCAGGGCCTCTTAGCAGGTTAATCCGGCCAAGCCTGCCATTCTGCATTTTGAAAACCAGTTTTCAGCACCCTAGAACCTCTAATTGATATCCTGCCTGCTGTGGCTTATCCGTCACTTTACTTCATCTGAGTGTCTTGGCTCTCAAAGCCTTACAATCTATGAACTGAAATGAACAAAAGGAAAGAACTGCTGCTTAATAGAGCAAATGAAGTAACATCGCACTCCCTTCTTGTCAGTAGGGGCCACTTCGATAATGTTTAGACAATCTACAGCACAGGAAATTCAGGGGAACAAAAATGTTTAAAGAAATGTGTCTTTACAAGATTTGTTTTTTTCTACCTGATTTATTGAAGGAAAGTGTCAAATACAAAATGTTTTATGACAAAAAATCTGTCATCACAATGCCAGAGGGAATCAGACTTCTAGTGTTGGATTCAATATATATGGCAGCATTTCACATTTTGCGTCACTGGAGGGCAGCATGATATCAAACTACAGTACTGGTAAAAGCGACTCTGGCACAATGGACTGATCCAAACAAGAACAGTTACAGTAAAGTGCTTTGAAAAGTTACACCATCTTCAATGTCATAGTCAAAAAGAAACATAAAAGATCAAACAAACTATCAAAGAAGTTTCACTTTATAAAGAAACATACTTTACATATAAAAGCATATGAAACTGGATATAAATTCATTTGATATTGTATTGGATGACAACTAGAAAATGTTATTGGACTTGTATTAAGAATTAGGCACTGATGGTTTTTAATCAAATAAATGACAATATAAAAGGAATTCAATAGTAAGTGAGCATATAACGTTGATTATTCAATATTTGTATGTATTACAACAAAAATAGCGTATCAAATATATCATTTAGGAAGTCCCTTCCTTATAACAATGACAATAACAGTCTACCCACACACCTTACAGTACAGAATACCAGTAAACACAAGTGTATCTGAGTCCACTGGGTGCATGAAGGAGGTGCAGCACCATTAGACCTGCGTGAAAACCCCCTGTGGTCACTCTTATGCCAGTCAGAGTGCAGCCTCCAGTAGATAGGTGAGATATAAGGTCGGGGAGCTTTTGTTGTCACCTTCAAAGAGACCACAAGAGGAGGAAGATCAAGAGCTATCCGTTTACACAGAGACCGGCCCTTCAGCTATACAGCGGCAGGTGCAACTGTGATGATTTACTGTGGGAGTCTCCTCAAAATCAACTGTAGAAAGTAGTCCAGAGATGTCAAGAAAATAGACTGACAGGTTGCTAAATACCTGGAAGTATCTCAGAAAAAGGAAATTAAATGTTACAGCAGCCCCGCTATATATACTGTCTATGACTGACATGTGTCACAGTGAGAGCTCTCAGTGTCTGACCCACATCAATCTGAGCTTTGATCAAGGTGAAACCAAAGCCACGGTAAGCAGAGAGTAGATATCCTGAAGGGCAACAGGCAACGCTGCTCCTTTGCAACGCTCCGCCGTGCTCTATTTCTAGTGACAGTGTATGTTAAGGCTTGTATTCCTCCTAAGCTCCGCGAGGCCCTGAAATAGAGTGACAAGCCGTCTCCATAAATACAGAGCCCCTATGGGGTGAGCGTTAATTGCTTTGTGAGCCTATGTCGGCTTTAGGGGTCTTTCATAGTGTCCTTCACTTCTGACGGAGGAATCCTATTCCATTCTAGGAGTTCGATAACACCTTAGCCAGATTATTGGGCCTCTTATTCCAAAAGGTCAGCCAAGCACAGGGCCTGGAGGCTAAACCATGTCCTTTGACCCCAGTGACCCAAACACAAAAGAGATGGTGGTGTCATACAGAGTAGGGGTGGTGGGTTGTATATGTGGGACAGGTCAAGGCCTGTCTTTGTTTATGGACAGTGTATCCGGGGAGGGTAAAAGCCAACAAGGGCAGAAACAGGTGGGCAGCTCTCTTTTTAGATTTTCTCAAGGTTGAGGTTCGTTCAAGGCTAGAGGCTCCTGCCATTCTTGACTTGTTTTGTTAAGAGAGTTCCTATTCAGGACTCGAATTCTTGTCGCTTTGCATCACCCAGCCAGCGCTCCTCGAAGGCAACGTGATCGGACGGCGTGATGCAATCACAGCAAATGTGATTATGCCTCGTGAGTCTGAGGTGTCTGGTGAATGCATTGCCGTGTTGGATTCTCCTCAAGCAGCAGCAGTCTGCATTTTAAAAATGGAGGTAGAGAGCATGGCAGGATGTCAGCTCCAACAGTTGTTGTCACTGTTTAAGCCTTGGGTTGTCTCTCTCATATTGCCCCAACACCTATTTGTCCCATCCTTGTGTTCCAAAATAACCTGGAAGTAAAAGCAATCAATCCCTCACACCCACTCCGATCTTTTCTCTTGCCCGTCGTCGTTGGTCTCTACGCCGCGACCCAGCTCGACCAGCGTATACTGACCCACCATTCTGGTACAAACGTCCCCGAAGGGCCCTGCTGGCTCCCCGGGGGATGTCCCGAGGTCTCGTCTGGGCGGAGGTGGCGGTTTGAGTCGACCGCGTTTGCTAACACGGATGGATCTGGGCGTCCCCATTGGCTCTGGGGGGCAGAGGGCCACCTCGCTACCGTTCCTCTCCGGAGCTTCCTCTTGGGAAACAGAGTAGGCGTTGTTGCCGTTGGTGTTGCCGCCTGGAGAGCGTGGAAGAGAGGAGCGCTCCAGGGAAGGTGGTTCTGGTACTAAAGCGAGCACTCCCCCTGCAGAAGAGGCCTTGCTGCCTCGCCTCTTCCGGAAACTCCCTGCGCGACCGCCCTCCGCCTCAAGATCCTGCTGAGCCGGGGAGGCGTTTGGGTCTATCCCTCTGGAGGCTCCTCTGCCTGAAAGGAAACACTGCTCTTCCGCATAAATCTTCTCCACCATCATCTTCCTCTTGCTCTTCTGCCTCACCGACCGCTTGATGGCACAAAAGAAATCCAACACATTAAGGAAAAGGGACAGAGCGGCCGCGCCGAGCATGAAGTTGAGCATCACGGTCTTCTCAGTGGGCCTGGAGATGTAGCAGTCCACCTGGGTGGTGCAAGGTGGCTGTTGGCACAGGAACCTCCTAGGGATGTAGAACCCAAACAAGTAGTAGTGAGCTGCCCCGAACCCTACCTCCAGCAACGTCCTGAACAACAGATGGAGGATGTAGGCTCCCGTGAAGCACCGGGCCCACCCTCGCTGCTCAACCATCTTGTTCACAGATGCCTTACTGAGCGGCTCCTGGTGGATCTTGAACAACGGCGAGGCTTTGGTGTGACCCGAGGTGTTCAGGTCCACCGTGAGGTCATTCGAGACCTTGTGGACCACGTAGATGATAAAGATGATGTAGGGGAGACACACGGTGATGAGCTGCACCAGCCAGAAGCGGAAGAGAGAGACGGGAGAAAATAGATCATAGCACACGTTGGCGCAGCCGGGCTGGATGGTGTTGCACACAAATCGCTCCTGCTCGTCCTGGTAGAGAGGATAACCAGCAAAGAGGAGGACCAGGACACGGAGGAAGATCATCACGATGAGCCACACCTTCCCTGAAAAATAAGCACATTGGGATTAAAAATGTGCTGATTTGACAATCATGAATTAAGGCAAATCTTACAAAGGCCGCAGAAATTAGCAAAAATTGCCTGGTTGAGATTTGAGGTTTATAGATCTGTAGAAAAGCCACAACATTTCACTGCTCAAACATTATACAGAAACCAGTTAATGTGTCAACTCACCCATCAAAGTGATGTTGTGATTGACAGAGATGAAGATGACCTCAGAGGCACTTGATGCCGCCATGCTTGCCGTGCTCAAGGCCCCTTTCAAAATCTTCTAGTCTTCTAGTTCCAGGCCTCAAAGTAAACCCTTGAGCCGGCACCTCACTCCCTATCCAGCCTCTTCTCCCCTACCCTTTCTACCGAGGGGCACTGTGGCTTCCAGTCGCACAATAACCTCCAGGTTGACGGACACAAACTTCCCTCAGCAGTCCGACTCTCTCTCTTTCTCCTAGAGGGAATATGTGCCAGGTTCCGGTAGGGAAAATCCAATGTGATCCATTTGAGTCACCTAAGTCTCTGACAGACCCATGTAAATTACCTCTTCTCCTGTCCCCTGTAGACTACTGTCTGTCCTCAGACAACAGAAGACGGGAGCGAGCCCCATTGTGGGTCTATTCTTAAACACACTTCCAAAGGCACGTCGCCGTCCTGGCATTGCAGAGATATTTTGGTGCCCACTGGTCGTCCTTACAGGAGAGTAACAAGCCTCCGGACTTACTCACTCTAAATTGCTGTATTAAGTTCTCAAGCACAATGGTAAGCATGTTCAAACTGGCTGCTCCATAAAAATACAAGCAGTTACTGCTGCATCTTCCAGTGATGAATCAAGGTAGCACGTGGATCTGCAGATCATGAAATGTTAGTAGGTTGTAAACTGTGTTTCCCACAGCTGATGCCAGTTTATGACTGATAAGAGCCTACTGTATAGTCATTTAAAGGGGACATATCATGCTCATTTCCAGGTTCATACTTGTATTTTGAGTTTCTTCTAGAACATGTTTACATGCTTTAATGTTAAAAAAAACACTTTATTTTTCTCATCCTGTCCGTCTGAATATACCTGTATTCACACTCTGTCTGAAACGCTCCGTTTTAGCGCCTGTCTCTTTAAGCCCGCCCCCTCCCAAAAAAGCCCAGTCTGCTCTGATTGGCTTGAGATTGAGATTGGCTTTGCACCTTTGCAAAGGTAGTTCTCAAGCTGTGGGCGGTTTATTCTAATGAGCCTGCATGTGATATAGGAAGGGGAGCCAAATCTGAATGATTTTGTTGTTGATTTTTTATACACTTTCTTTATTGTACACATGTTCGTATACAGAGGTACAAACAGATACATAGACAAAACAAAAATAATTAAATTTACATTTTATAATGCCAGAGTTTGTGTTATATGCTTCACATTATATTCATTTAATAACTTAAAAGGTCTTAATGGCTTTTTTTAACATTAGGTAAGATGGTGCTATGTTGTTTGAATTCATTAATAAAGTGCAGGAAAGTTGGCTCGGTTCTTGAGGATTTTTCTTATGAATATGGAATTTTACAAAAATAATAAATAATTGTATGATATACAGCATGTTTGGTTTTATGTTATCTTGACTAAAAAATAGCATTAGTGCAAACATATATACGGTATTTCAACATTCCTCTTAAGTTTCTTTTGTAGATATGACAACATCAACCAAGAACATTCTTGTATATACAGTATACAGTGAAAAAAATGGATAGTAAATACTAAACACAAGTTTTACCGGGTAAATTCTATGTAATACATTGAAAGACACTTCCTTAAGTTTGTGAGTCACATGTTTTCTGATCTAAGCAGCCCACAAAAAACTGACTTGGTTGTCTTATTTCACAGTTTGTGGGTTGGTAGACAATGTTATGTGCACAAGCACTGAAAAAGTGAGTTTTTCATATTATGTCCTTGTAAAACTATCTTTAACTATCTGAAGTACACAGAAGTTCATATATGATCAATGAACCAGATTAACACTGTTATTTATTTATTTATTTTTATACAATTAGATTAATTCTTATCTTAAAATATAAGCTTCAACAAATGCTCATCATAGTGCAGATCTCCCTCCTAAAATGGTTTTACACCGGACACCAGTTTCTTTCACACATCCACCCTCGCTCGTGGATAAGGTCTCTGGTGGGACACATGGCTAAAGACAGTTGGCTTGGCTCATAATCACTACAGATCAATGGTCATTAGCACCTCCATACTGGCTCACTGCTTGAATCCCACACAGCTCATTTTGAATGGATGGCCAAGCTAAGATTGGGGTATATGTAATGGATTCTGTTGAAAACAAGTAGTGTGTGAAATTGAACTTTTGGCTTGATAAGACATAAATAGAAAATCATTTGCACCTGCAATTCATTTACACGGGCACTATAGTGCTGACATTGCACATAAAGGGTGGTGTTGTATAGCATTGGGAATGTTTGAAAGGGGTGATGAGCAGGAGAGGGCAGAACTTTATTAACTAAAACTAATGATGGGCTATAGGTTAAAAATAAAAAAATAAAAACAAGAAAGTCCAGCAAAAAGCTAAATAAATCCCCCAAATACCACCCAGAGCAAACTGCCACCCTTACTCCCACAACACAGAAGTGACTGGCACTCCTACCTGCTGAGCCTCTTTTAAACTGGAACATACCATCTGCTCAAGTGAGCGCAGGGTGAGCGAAACATGTGCAACCATTCCAAAAATACCCAAGAACAAATAAATGACTAATTAATGATACTTAGCTACAGTAATGTCAACATGTAAAGTTGGCTATTAGCCCACACAAGATCACACATAAGCACATCCACTTTAATACAGTGTCATCAATTGAACATTTTTACCCTTCCCTCAACTACTTGGGAGATCCCAGTTACTGCTCACAGGATAATGATGCACACCTGTTTGTAATATCACTGACTGAGCAGATCACCTGCAGCAACACACAAACACATTTTATATTCCCACAGTATTTTATGACCCCCATGTAAAGCTTTCTCCAAACATATCACCTGCTTTTATACAATTAATTTTAAAGGGTGGGTTCATTATTTTATTACATTATTTATTTATTTTGTTTTATTTTATTTTATTTTATTTAGTTTTTATATCATTCTGTAGCTTCCCAGTGGTGTTTCTTATGTATTCAAATCTGAATATTCAAATTGTGTTCAAAGTACGTATGTTTTAGCATCAAATGCTATTTTCCCCAGCCCTTCTTGTCCCACATGACCTGACGTAGGTGAACGCCACATTAGTTTGTATCCAAAAGTCACACAATAACACCAACTATCTAACTGATCGATGCAGCGGTAGACCAGCAACTCCCGTGTTCTGTGGGGTGAAATTACTGTTTCTGTGAATGGAGTCTGGTCTGATGGCTTTGAAGAAGGCAATATAACGGCTTCAGTTCCCGTCAGAAAGGGCTTTCCGATGGTACACTTAAACTGATATTGACTTTTTTAGGTGGCTAAAATATGTTTTCTGCTGCTCCCATCCACAGCCGCTTTACTTTGCCATCGGACAGTCCTTCCCGAAGCTGTTATATCGCGGCCTTCAAAGCAACCAGACTCCATTCACAAAAATAATAATTTTGCCTCGCAGAACACTTGAGTATTCATACAACCCCACCTCCAAAAAATCAGAATTAACCCTTTCAGTCATTTCCATACTTAGAATGCCTAGCTTAGACTCAGCTAGCATTCATATTATTCATAACCTTATTGATTAGCTTCATGATTAGCTTGTTTTGGTAACCTACTTCACTGCTTTTTGCTAACAGCGTGTGTGTGGGTGAAAACGCCGTTATTTGAAAAAAAAAAACCAGAAAAGAAAGCAGATGGACCCGCCCTTTAATAGATTTGATGCTTGATATATTTTTTTGCTTACATTATTGGCTCCCCTTCAGTATAGTTGCTGTCATTTTTGTAAAGATATCATGTTTATGATGATGTAGATCGATATATTCTTATACACTGAATTCAGTGTTTAGCAATCAGCTCTTTATCATCACGTTTGTATACGTTTGTTTCCTGATGTAATAATAGAAGCACTTGTTTGTCCTCAGCCAACAATAGAAGTGAACATGTGCCTCCTGTTTGTGATAAGCTTTAGGTATATTTGATTGCTACACTATAAAAAAAAAACAGATTTTATTTGCGATAATAACCGCAGGGACTGATCTGTACTCATCGGTACACAAAGCAAGAAGGCAAGAACTCTTTGTCCTTACTTTCTGTGTCATCTGCTTTGACGCAGTTTTTTTTTTTTATCACAGATGTAAGCTGCATGAAAGTCAAAAGAAATGCAATAATAGTTTCCATAAAGCCTGTGAGCCTTAGTTTATTTTCAGGGAGAAATAGCTACCTTCCAGCTCATGGATTACTGTGTCTTACTAGAGTGTGAATGCCCTTCATGGCTGTTTTTTTGAGGCCATATTGGCAATATTAGAACTTCAACAATTAGTGCCACTTCCATGCATACTAACTACCCTTTCATTTCAGACCCTACTATCCCCCACCTGTCCAGCAGCTGCTACTTGGGAGTTTTCCCGCCTCAGTCATCATGATTATCCACCTGAGCCCGCAGCTGTTCCCCATGTCCCTATTAGTAGTGTGTTGGGCCTAAAAAGCCTCTATCCCTTATCAATGCACAGGTGTGGCACAAACATCCCAACAGAATTTCAGAAGGCTTTTATAAGCCACCGTACTGCACCACGGCACATGAAAACAGTGATTTGGTTAAACATTATGATGCAGATTAAGAAACTGATGATCCCTTTCACAATTTTCTTTGTTTCCTTTCTTTTGCCACACTGTTCATGATCTAATTCATCAACAAAGGACCGCAGAAAACTCTTTGAGACTTTACAAAAGAAATAAGATGTTGGTGATGGATTTTTTTTCCCCTTCGGCACCCATGGAACATTGTAATGCTGCAGTCTTAAGGGATAAAATGTGGTTTCACCACTTTAAAGCTGGACTAAACAATATTTTTATATGAACAATGCATCAAATGACAATAGAGAGTCCTTCCCCTTCCGGTCGACCCCATGGGACCTTATTTTGGAAAGAAATATGTACGGTAGTTAACGTTGAGAGACTAATAATTTTTTTATCCTGTTTGAATTGATGAATCACACATATGATGTTTGTCCATTTAATTTTGCAATTCAAGAAAGTTGCAGTTTGTTTTAAAATTACAATGAAAGCTACGATGCTTGTCATCATATGTGTAATTCATACCAAAATTAAAAAATATTGGTCTCTCACCGTTGACTACCGTACATATTTTTTCCTAAATAAAGTCCCATGGAGGACACCAGAAGGGACGGGACTTCGCCTCTCTATGTGTATATGATAGGAGGCGTTCGGAATGATGAACCCACACTCGACACGGCAGTTAGCCATCAGCTCAGTGGAGCGCTTTAGCGTCTTTAAGCTAGTTGTTTTGGTTTCCTGGCTTGCAACTTTGGTTGAGTCTCACCGCTCTCATTATCCTCACTACCTGCCAAACAGGAGACACACAACGTTAGCAGTTAGCTGGTAAACATTGTGGAGCATTTTTTGGTGGAGAGCAAAAGGGAGAGTGAATATTGGACCTTGCCAAGTGGTCAGAAACACAACTCCAAATGAATGCTAATGTTGCATTATGTCTGTTGGGTGTGTGAATTGGCAACAGTGCGCTAAAATCAATGTGACTCGCTACAAAATATTTTCAATAATCCTAGCATTCTGCATATTTAGCATCTATAAAGAACTGAATTTGGCAACAATGTCAGAACCCATCGGCTATTGGTCCAAGACTTCCTTTTCTGTGCGCAGCTCATTGTTTACAGTCTGATTAGCAACTTGTGATGGAAGACTGGAGTTCTAGTTGAGAGACGATGTCTTTGTTGTTGTGGATTGTTTCACAAGTATCCAGTTTACAAGCTAATTTTAAACCAATAAAAAGCTTAATTTTCGTCAGCCGGTTTGTTCCGAGATTGCATTTTGGCTGTTTACCTGGATTCAATCAAAGCCTGCTCGAACGTGATTGGTCAATACTACTAAGACTACAAACGAAAATCAGACCGCTTCCGATGCCAAAATCTTGTCCCGTTGAATATATTATGAATCCTCCTATAGTGAAGGCATGCCTCTGATTGGCTTACCATGATATTCTTACCCTAACAAATCTAACTCCTCATGCCTAAACCTAACCAATCCAACCAACCAAGGCAGCGAGTACTTAACCTTGCGCGGCAGCTGGATTCTCATGATGTCACAAGATCATGCGAGAATTGCAGGATCACATATCACACCCAAATCCATCTCGTCAGGCTTCAAGTAACGCGTTTGTGTTCAGCAAGCCAGAGCACGGACCAATCAGCAACCTGTGAGGCGTGTGTGACGCAACACGGAGAGGTGACTGTTCGTTCTACACAACAATGGCGGCACCTGAAGAGGTTAGCGTAGATGCTGCAATAGCATCAGTTCTATCCGAACTGGAGAGTATTTCTTCATTGAAAGAAGAGCAAAGAA
>CAKAKR010036330.1:0-14144 GCA_916700685.1 Adelosebastes latens
TATATACATACGTATATATATGTATACATATATATATATACATACGTGTATATATATACGTATATATATACATACATATATACATACATATACACACACATATATGTATATATATAGTATATATGTATATAGTATATATATATATAGTACATATGTATATACTGTGTAAATATAGTATATAAAATATGTGTGCAACAATAAACTGTTAAGATAACATAAATTATAGCATTACTAATAATTAGTAAACATCATTTCATTAACAGTAAAATAACTTAACGAAGTTTAATTAACTATCAATTTACCATTTATAAATGATGGTTATTATAAAGTGTTACCAACATTTTTCAAGATAGCCTCAAATGTTTTCAGCACTCGCACTGCCCTTATGACACTGAACATATTATTATTATTGTTATTATAAGCATATTATTCAACAGCTTGGCTTTTATCCTCAGAACCTGTTTGTAAGCTCAGAGCATTACAGGCTTTCAAAAAAGGAGGAATCAAACCTGGAAGAGAAAGCAGTTTAAATAAGTTGGCAGAAGATGTATCTGTATACAAACCAGATTTATTGGATTTGTGTTATGGCCGATATTTCAGACGGTAAATGTATAAAAGTAGAAGGCAGTCACATTGGCCCAGGATGAACAGTACTGAGTTAAGGCACATGGTATCATAATGCAACCCGTTAGTGTTTGTAATAATGCTGATTTATGGATACATTGAGTTTGATATCTTGGCTAGGTAAATCTAAGATCATACGAGTCTTCAATCTTCCTCTTTTTTTTTTTTTAAATATATATATAAATATTGCCCATCACCATTGGTTGGATACGATTGTCATTATTCCATAATCACACTGCAATCATAGTGTAGCTTGTCTCTGTTGGAAGGTCATACGTCCAAAGAGATGTACAGTATTTGTATGAAATAACATTCATTATCTCAGTTTATATACACTCAAAATGATTAAAAGCATTTCTTGCAGAAATTTCGGATAAAAGTGAAGATTTCACTAACAGTGAAAAGAAGAAGTGTTCGGCAACATTCAGGCCTCGTGAAACAAACGCTGCTTTTATCTGTCAAGAAAAACAAATCTTTCCTGTTGATGAGGTAGAGATCATCTTTCCTATCTCTGAAATGTTATCGTCAGTCCGTTTGAAACGCCAAGCAGGCCTGGCTTGACGTTGTGGAACAGTTCCACTGGCTCCCCACGCAAAGAGGTGACATCATCGAGCTGTCGGCCGGGCAGTCCCAGGTACATTCTGCATTCTGCTGTGTGTGAGCCAGCTCAGATGGCAGACTGAAGCACGGTAACATTAGTTCCTTGAATGAGGTTGTCATCTTGCCCGTCGATCAGAGGGTCCCACTGGTTGAAGTTCTTCTGTAGACCTGCAACATCAAGAATTTAGAAATGTGTTAGGCCTGGGACACACCAGGAACGTCAGGAGCGCGTGGTGGCTGCGTGGCGGCTGCGTGGCGTGGTGGCTGCGTGATTCACGCGTCAGGTCTTCACACCAGCTGCGTTTCTGCTGCTGCTGTCAGCCCTTTCTTTCTACATAGTTTGCCTTTTAATGGCCGTTTCATATCATTTATATTTATTTTAGACAGAGAAAGGTAAAGAAACGTGTGGTAATTTGTAAATAATAGTAATAATCCACAATTAAAACTCCGTACTATATTCATTCATGGAGCTCTCCAAGTCACTGCATGTTCTACAGAAAGAACGCTTGAGGGCTTTTATTTCTAAATGAAAGCAGGAAGTGTTGATTTAAAAATAAGTCTTTACTTTTTTTTTATGTCCATAACATATTCTACAGATAGACATGTAAACTGTAGTAATGTAGCTGATATGATGTTAATATACAGTCAATAGATCACCTTCCCTGTCTGTTGCTGCTGTGAGACGCGCGCGGCACGCGTCAAAAATAGGCGGGACCTCTATTCTCTAGAAGAGACGCAGCTGAGACGTGCGTCTCACGCGTGCAGTGTGGCTGCTCTAACCTGATAACACAGACGCCAAAATAAAAAACAACAGGTAACGCAGCCCCCACGCGCTGCTGACGTTTCCGGTGTGTCCGAGGCTTTAGGGTTTGCTGTGAGATACTAGCAAAGGCTGGCAGGGATTGTGAGCGTTTCCTTGTTCTCACCAAGATGCCGTTGCAGGAAGGCTAGTGTTGCTTTGTTGCAGAGGTCTATGGCGATCTGCGGGTCGATCTCTCCCTTCAGCTTCATCAGCTTGCCGATCCAGTTGCCCGTCAGGAAGGTGAAGTCTGGGAAGCTCTGGTGGACTGTGCCTCTGACGAGGGGAAACATCACCACAAAGTCAAGACATGACCCATTTTTACAGAATCAAAAACACTAGAGCTGCAACACTTAATCCATTAGTTGTCAACTATTAAATAAATCGCCTACTATTTTGTTATCTGTTTGAGTCATTTTCTAAGAAAAACAGTCTAAATTCTATGATCCCAGCTTCTTAAATGTGAATATTTTCAGGTTTCTTTCCTCCTCTATGACAGTGAACTGAATGTCTTTGAGCTGTGGACAAAAAAATGGGGACGTCATCTTGGGATTTAGGAATTGACATTTTTCACCATTTTCTGACATTTTATAGCTAATCGGTTAATCAAGAAATTGATCAACAGATTAATCGACAATGACAATAATTGTTGGTTGCAGCCAGGCCTAAACAAGAACCACTATCAGTTGTGTCCGTTCTACCTGATAGTGATCATTTTCCTCTGTATGACGGCCGACTCCAGCTTCTTCATGCGGCTGATGTTTCCCGCCCACTGGAACTTCTCGGAGTTGATGAAGAAGATGGGCTGTTTGACCCGGGGAAAGAGCTCGTCGTCTAACGGGAACATCCAGGCGTCCAGCACTACGCCACACCTGGTTGAGGAGAGTTTCCACAGAAGGTTATTGCAAAAATACTGTTAATGTATATTTAAAAAACATAATTCATATGTTGTATCATGTCCCTGCTTCTCCAAAACAGGACATGTGATAATGGAGGAGGTCCACATACTTGAATTTAACCTCTTTGCACAGAGCTTCAATCACTGTTGCTCCCCCGAAGGAATGCCCCACCGCTGCTATCCTACACAGATCCATGGAGTTCTGATAGCCAGGAGACAAGAGGACATGATAATGACACGTTTACTCTCAACTGCCTTGGGTATGGAGGACGGAACCAGAATATAAAAATAAATGACTCGATAAATAAATATGTCATCAAACGTACCAAAAAAGATATTCAAAATATATGTAGACAATAATTAATTGATAAAATGTGACATAAATTGATATTTCAGTTTTAATTTGCTTCATTTATTTATCTTTGTATTAATTCCCTTACTTATTTTTCCTTGTTTAATTTTCCCTTTTATTAAAATATTTATTTTTATTATTTTTTAAAGTTTTTGCATTTTGTTTTTATGTATTCATTTATTTTTTTTAATTTTTCCACTTATTTTTTTAATTTATTTTATATTTATTTTTAAATGTTAGTATTTATGTATTTATTTATTTCTGCATGATTTTCCCTTTCTATTTCACCCCTTATTTATTTCCCTAAACTTATTTATTTATGTATTCTTTCCTTTTCAAATTTCTTTGTGCATTTCTGGCTCATTATGCAAATGAGGGGGCTGTCACCCATGTCAATGCTGCTAAGAATATCCAGAAATGGAATATAATATTCAGAACTATGTTTTCATTAGTGTATAATCGCCTGAAACTAAGAATCATTGTGTTTTCGTTAGCTTAGAATGAGTCCTTCATATCTCCATAATAGGGATGCTCATTTTGAAAAATGTTCTTAACCAATAACCGACCCTCGTTAACCGATAATTAACCGTTAACCAACAAGATTAGTGCCTCTCATGCAGCGGTGTACCAGCTGCAGGAGCACAACAGATATTGGTTGACGGGAGTCTCCAGTTCACCGTCCGGGAGCGTTAACTTAGCAGCTACGATGCTGCGTGTAGTGTCGCGGACATGCAGCCACTTTCCCAGTAAAAGTCTCCACCACACATTTAGTTTAGTTTAGCAGGTTGTCAGCTGTGTGTCTGCCCGGATTAACTTTAGCGAGTGTCCAACAAACAGTGTGTGTTTGTGCTACGTTAGCAGCTCTAGCATTGCCGGAGGGTTCGTGCTCGCCACCGCACACCTAGTCTGCGTAACTTTAGTGAGTTTCCAACAGACCGTGTGTGTGTGTTGGCGGTGAGTGTGAGGTTGTTGGTGGTGTTCTAACTGTGAACGTAGGTGTAGCAGTGTGTGGACAGTTTATTAATCGGTGAATAAATGCTACCAACTTCTTGTATCCTGCAACTCCGGCTCCGCCTCTTAAGGTGGGCTGTTAAGGTGGACCAGCTTTTCTCCTTAAAGAGACGAGCCGCTCCTCTGAGCCGCTCAGCTTTTGAGTTAATTATTAATATTTCTTTTAACCGTTTTAACCGATAGCGTTAATCGGTTAAAATGCTTAATGTCGGTTAACGGTTAAACGGTTATTTATGGGCATCCCTAATCCATAGGGAGCGGGTCCTCTTCACGGAGTCCTCCACGTTGCTCCGTCATGTTTCTACAGTAGCCCAGAACGGACAAACCAAACTCTGGCTCTAGAGAGAGACTTTTTTACGTTACCTGAAGGCCACCGTAGTTCTCCAACACGTTGGTGAAATTGTGGTAACGTGAGCCGCAGAGCGCAAAACCGTGGTACCACCAGCCGCCGTCTGTTACTCCTTAAGTAGTGTTATTATGGTATGGACGGCCTCTGAGCGAGACGAACTGCGTCACCGCGGTTTTACACTCTGCGGTGAGCGGAGGGGTACTCAGTTGGTTGCAATCTGTAACCACACCACTAGATGCCGCCAAATCCTCCACGCTGTCCCTGTTCAGTTGTACAGTCTTTATCTTACTCATATTTGGGTGCTACGATGGAAACTGATTTATGGACCATTTTTTCATTCAAAGGACTCATGAATACCAACATTGTTTTCATCTTTGGAGTTTTACCTAAAGTTGGTGGTGTTATATTAAATATAATTATTGATAATAATGAATATTAATAAATAAATATTAGATTAGATAACACTGATTTGTTAGAAGTTATTAAGTTTTTCTCATTTTCTAGTGTCTTTTTCTCTGTGATTTTCTTGGAGACTTGCAAAGGGCTACACTATCTAAATGAAAGACCTTCAACACAGTGAGTCTTATCAACGTATGTAATCAAGAGCACTGCTGACGTGCTCCAGCTTGTAACATCACTAGTTTCTGTGCACATACCAGAATTACCTGTCTTCTTCTAAATTCTTTATTTTCACATTATTATAGTTTGTCACAGAGTCATTTGTGCTGCTGCCTCGTTGGATGGGTTTTCATTCTAAAACTAACTCCAGAGGCCTGGACTACCAACCAGGATTTGTGGTTAGCGAGGTAACTTCAGGGTTAACCCTTCAGGGTTTATAGTCCTACGAAGGTGGATCACTTCTTACCGGGGTAGATCACCATGGTAACTGATGCTGAACAGCTAACCTGCTCCGGAGCAGGTTATGTTCCAGATAAGAGATCAACTCTATAAAGCATCGCCTACTGACCAATCAGAGCTCAGTGCGGTGATCATATGATAATATTACACACATATGAAGAAGTTGCAGTCATAATCAGACTGAAAACAACACAGTTTAAACTGACAAATACAGGAAGGACAGCTGGATTTATGCTGTGGGTGTTTACCGCCTTGAATTATGTTTTTATATTTAATTTTTTACTTGCTCTTGAGTCCGTTTCACACCGCCGGAGACGGGACGCTGCTGAAAGAAGGTTGAAATAGTCACACATGCTGCGTAATAGCTTCAGTGTATAAAGTAGTGTAATCCATCCATCCATGACACCCCCTAAAAGCTATTTATATCTAGAGGACTATATCTGACTGAGTATTCCGTTAAATTAATATATCTGTTAATTTACGCATTCACACATCAGGAGTTTTTTCTTCTGCCAGCTGTCCTTCCTACATCTGGCAGCTTCAACTGTGTTCATTTTAGTCTGGATTAAGTGTTTAACTTCTTCGTATTTGTCTAATATAGTTTACTCTTCCTTTTGTAAAATGTGCTGCCCTGTCTGTCTGTCTGTAAGTCAGTAGACTTGTCCATGTCTGTGATTGGTCATAAACTGCAGACACCTCCCCGTTCATGTGAACGCGCTCACAGCCAGACTGAGAAACTCTGGGTTGATTTACTGAGTTGATAACCAGCGTCGTAGGACCGGTTAGTGGGATCTCGTTTGTTAGGGTTAGTGAAGCCAGATAAGGAGAAGATACCCTGAGTATGTTGAACTGGCTTCGTAGTACAGGCCTCTGATATCTGTAAAACTAGACCAAAGTTCACGAGCAGGTTACCTCCAACGTCGTCCAGTCAAACTGTGTTTGCAAAACATTTTGCACTGGAATCCCTGAGTTGATGTCAGTGAGTCTATCCAGAGCCAAAATGCATTCATCCGCTCTCTGTTTCACCTGGGAATGACACAAACCATTCACAGTTACAAGTTAGGAGAAAAAGGAGAAAGTAATAAAGAAATATTGCCACAATGTCACATAAATCCAAGCCTTTAAAATACAAACTCAATCTAATAAAGTGCAGTACTTAAAAACGATAAAGACGCCATAGATCAAGATAAAAGTAGAATGCGAGACATATCAGATAAAGGATGAGAGAACAGGCTGAAGAAACAACAGGATGTGGTGTGATTTGAACATCAGTGTCATGCACTGTGGTGGTTAATGTGTGTACGGTTTCTGTTATGCAATCTAGCCAAACCTGCATCATATAAAAGAGGAAGGAAGTCTCCACCTCTATGTACCTTTTATATAATGACTGTTGACTCATATATGCTGCTGTCATTATGTTGAGAAACATTTCCCCTCCCAAAGTACAGCACATAACGTTTAGTTTCTAGTGAAAGTAAATACTTCATACCTGTTTATTTCTGAGGGCGAACTCGCTCTCTCCGTGCCGCAGACTTCTGTAGTACATCCACTCTATTACCAGGTTGTCTTGGGTGGAGGCAGATGCTTTAGGCACTTTCTTTTTTGCCTTCTCTGACTCCGTCTTCTCACGAAAATAATACGTAGCTGAGGCTGACTGGTCTCTGCATAAAAAGGAAATACACACACAATGCTGCAAAATGACACTGAGTCAAAGCTGATTGTTTATTGTCTGGTTCCCGCTTCTCAAATGTGCAAACATGCTGCTTTTCTTTGTCAGACATGACAGTGAATTGAGTATCTTAAAGGGAGAGTTTGGATTTTTTGAAGTGGGGTTGTATGAGGTACTTCTCCACAGTCAGTGTATTACCTACAGTAGATGACGGTCAGTACGCCCCCAGTTTGGAAAAACAGACAGGAGTACCGACACCGGAACAAAGCAATACAGTGCTGTGGACGGGGCCGGCAGCAAAACGCATTTAGCCACCTAAAAGAAAGGCTCACCTAAAAACATCAATATCAGTCAACTCAAAGATATTCAGTTTACTGTCATAGAGGAGTAAAGAAACCAGAACATTTAAGAAGCTGGAATCATAGAATTTATGAAAAAATTCTATGATTATGCAAACCTATTAATCGATTATTAAAAAACAACTAATCGATTAATCGTGGCACATCTACTATATTTAGAATATTTTTACTGCTTTACCTCGCCGTCAGACAGACCATTCCGACGGGGAATTGAAGCCATTATTTATGCTCTCTTCAAAGCCACCAGACTCCGTTGACGAAAACAGTAATTTGACCTCGCAGAACACCGGAGTTGCTGGTCTACCGCTGCCTCGATCGGTTAGTTTGTTTGTGTTAATGTGTGACTTTGGTAAATCTGAAGTAACCCTTTAAAAGGCCAAAGTCACAATAACACAAACAAAGTAACCGATCGAGCCAGCGGTAGACCAGCAACCCCCATGTTCTGTGACGTAAAATTACTGTTTTTGTCAAAGGAGTCTGGTGGCTTTGAAGAGAACATAGATAACGGCTTCAGTTCCCCGTCGGAATGGGCTGTCTGACAGCAAAGTAAAGCGGTGACAATATTCTATATATAGCGTACACTGATACAGATTTCTTTAGGTGGGCCTTTGTTTTAGATGGCTAAAACGTTTTGCTGCCGGCCCCGTCCTCAGCAGCACATTGCTTTGCTTCCGTGCGGTAACTCCTGTCTGTTTCTTCAAACTGGGGGTGTGCCGACCGCCATCTACTGTAGGTAACACACTGACTATGGAGAAGTACCTCATACAACCCCACTGAGAAACACCACAACTATCCCTTTAATGTTTTGGACTGTTAGTTGAACAATACAAGCACATCTGAAACATCACTGCAACTAATGAAAATAAAGGTTAGTTGCAGCCCTAGAGATTAAATATAGCTTCCTTTATGTTACTAAGAAATATTAGGTTCTCCATCTCTCACATAAACATATAGTGTGCAGTTTAGCTGCCAACTGGAGCCTGAACTTCTGGCTTTGTTCTGGTTCAGACAGCTGCTGCCCACGTAAACATGATGTGGGAAGACAATTCACATTCTTTATGACTGTTCTGGTTTGTTTGTGGTAACAGACTAAACAAACTAATGTGGCAGCGTGACAAAAGCCACCACTGGCAGAGCGGCTGGACCTAGGTCACAACACATGCTCTTTCCTGTGGAGTTAGCCTTTAACCAGCTGCTAAAATTCAGTGGAATACCACTTGGACCCGCATGAGTGACAGACTGACTGTGGCCATTATGTTCATCTCCATACGGTCCCCTTGTCTCTATACTGAAAGGAAATGTGATGACCTGGTTCGTACTATTGTCTGCACACCCTTTCCACTCCTACTCCACAGTTAAACAGACAGCCGCTTGCAGAAGAGACTGCCCTCTGTTATTGTCTGCTTGGCTAACCATCGACTAGAATCTCCTCCAACTGACACGCGTCCTTATTTTGAAATAGTCAGTGTACATATTGTCAGTTTGAATATACTTCAAATACCTAAAGATTCTACACATGATAGCTTACAACATCAGGTCTGTTTGCATAACTGCTGTACAGACGTCCTCTAACGCTGATTTGTGCACTAGAAGAAACTTCCTGTTTTAAAGGGAAAAACATTGTTTTTCATGCACTGATCATTTTGGAGATTTTGGGCTACATTGCTTCCATAACATGTCTTCTTTCAGACTAGTGGAAAGAAAACATCCAAAATACACATTTAGGTGTTTATTTTACTACTCTTTGTCTATTTGCGTCTGTAGATTTCTCCTAAATTCACCAAAAGTTAGCATTAATAACGCATCATTTGCATATTTAAAAATAAAATCTCTGGAAACTTGTAATACCAAAGATAATTGTCTTAATGTAAGTAACCAACTAGGGAAGTTTATTATGTGATATCTATTAGTTATGTTTACCCTATTCACCTGTAGTGTCTTTATACAATACAATAATCGATATTAATAAAGGCTGTTTTTCTAATACTCAGAAATCTCTATTCAGTAGCACTTACATACACCAAACTTTCTATATATATATGTATATATATATATATACATATATATATATATATATTCTGAAGGTTTTTACAGAGGGGTTTGTTCATATATCATTCATAGCCTGATTTATACAACATTTTATTCCTAAAAACATGGCGATGTGACAGTATTTTCTGATTTATGGACTGATAAAAAGACATATCCAAAATTCCCTCTGTAAAAACCTTTGACTCTAATATGTCAACAAAATGAAACAAGAATTTTGAACTATCCAATGTTCAGATTTCTGTTCTGGAAATTTATGCAAATTAGGACATATTTGATAAGATAATGCCTCATTTGCAATGTTTAAACATACATTTTCAGAAAATGTGTAATACAAAAAAATGATCGTCGTATTGTGAGTAGTTTCATTTTCACCCTATTCACCTTGGGTGTCTCCCCTTAATGAAATATATCCTGACATCAACATGAATATTCAGCTAAAAATGTAATTAATAAAAAAAAAAGCTTGTACAAATACCTGTGTTCCACGGACGCCACGATGAAACCCTGAGAGGCCAGTTCTGCACATATAGCTGAATACAAAGTCCTAGGAAACACCAAGGAGACGTCCATTACACCATTCACAGCAAAACACTCCATTTATAATCAGTAAATACTGTAGCAGTGTTACAGATTGATTGTATACCTAAAAGCCCCAAGGCCATGGGAAAAGATAACTACAGGACATTTTCCATTTGATTTGAAAGGAGCATCCACGTAGGCTGGAATCTTAAAGGACCCTGGAACAAATAAATGACAAAACATATGCTTTTTAAAGGGACTCTATGTAAGAATCACAAATTGCTTGTTAACAGCGACACCTGTGGCCGTTAAGTCAACGAAAGTCAGCGTCCTGTTGCTCGCGCTCGCTCTCGCTCTACATAGACAAGAACGAGCATCGCTCAAAACAGTGAGAAAACCACAATATCACTCTATAGTTCAGCTGCTTGGCAGTAATGTTAGCTGACCAGACGAAGGTCTCTCCATGAATCAATGCTGATACTGCGTTTTCCTGCTTCAGACTCCCGTCTCCTGCAATGTGTAGTGTGCGCGCATGCAACGAGTGAGAACAAGCGCGGTGTGTGAGTGAAAGCAGGCTGGCAGAGGAGCAGAGCAGCATGGACTCCAGCCCCGGAGACCAAAGCTATGGTCTCCTCTGTGTCTTCTGACCGCGGTCCGGGGGCTGGAGCAGGAAGAGTTGACACTGTTTTGCAAGACGGGCTTCACTAAATATAACTTTGCGGTTTTGGTGCTTCCGTGTAGTTTGTGTTGGAACAGCGTAGCCACATGCGAGCGCGCATGGGACACCGACCCGATTAATACGTGTAAGAAGTTACAAACAGTCCCTTTAAAGCACAATACCAGTGTTTTCCCACCTTTCAGGCAAATGCTTGTTCCCGTACATTTCTACAGTGTGAACATTCATTTGCAGAATTGAAACTTAACCAGAGATAGGTAACTTATAACTGTAGTGGACATCATTCATGCTATCATTGTTGTCAAAGTGATTCTTGCTTGGTGACGCAGTTGAAAGTGCAGATTGATGTGCAACAATTTTTGTAGAATACAAAACACATTACGTTGCGCAAGCAAGTTTCTAAGCTGCCTTAAAACACTGTATAGAAATGAGGTGAAGTCAATGAAAAGCCAATGAAAAACATTCAACAATCGAAAAATACTAGGAAACATTTTGAGGAGTAATATAATGTATATTACATGTGTCATAAATGAACAAAAACATGCAAAAAAACACTAGTATGGTCCGGGAGAGACTAGTTTAGACAGCATACACTTGTTTAAAACACATTTTAAATGCTCTGCGTGTTATTAATTGAATTTAAATTACCAAAGAGGTAGTTGAAAATCCTTTCGCTGAGACTCCTGTTGATTTTCATGAAGTCCGCCAGACCGTCAAAATACTCCATGCACGGTACCCAGTCTGGTCTTTCTGCTTTTTCAGTCTCTTGACAAGGATAGTAAAGCCGGAAGAAGCTGCCCTGTTAACGACACATACATAGAAGAGACAGAAAAGTGTCATTATCTGATATTTACTCTTTTAGCTAGCATGTTGAATGAAGCACACAGATACTACTGTCTACTGCCATGTGATGGTTCAGCAACTAACATTTGTAATGTCCTTTGGTGGCTTGCCTAAGCACAAATGTGAAGAAATTTTCAAAATCGGTCAAACCGTTTGGCTTCAAAATGACTCTTTCTTATCATACTATATCTAGTATTTGGGCAAATGAGACTACTTGCAATAGACTCTTTTAGGAAAAAACAGTAGTCCCATGTGCCCAAATACTAGATATAGTATGATAAGAAAATGGCTGTATCTCAG
This sequence comes from Adelosebastes latens, assembly GCA_916700685.1. Taxonomy (NCBI): domain Eukaryota; kingdom Metazoa; phylum Chordata; class Actinopteri; order Perciformes; family Sebastidae; genus Adelosebastes; species Adelosebastes latens. The sequence goes on from CAKAKR010036330.1 coordinate 11,907, forward strand.
AAACTACAAGGAGCACAATCAAGTATTTGGTATCTATGGACTCATAACAAGTTGAATATCAAAAATATGCACAAAACAATATTTAATGTAGAAAACATTTAATGAACACAATGTAAGCATTTCTCAAAAATCTGGACTTTGACTATTTATAAAAATGTGATTTTTCATGTGATCTAAACATTTCAAAGTTGTACTGTTGGGCTGTTGCCCAAAGTATGTCCTTACCAAATTTTAACACTGTTGACCAATCAGAACAAATATTGTTGCATTTTTCCTTATCATACTAAATATAGTCTTTGGACACAAATGGATTAACTGTATGTCCCAAATATCTTGTTCACAAATGGTGTGATTATATGTTTAGTGTACAGATACAGCCTCTTGCTCATGCTGAACTTTGAAACTTGTATACTTGTTGAATGCTGCTAAAGTGACCAATGACTGTTGTAATGGAATTAAATATCAACTTCTTATTGCTGCTGACTAATCACTTTTAAAGCAGATATATTGGCTGTAATTATAATGACAGTACAGGATATGCCCATATATGCTGCCTCTGTCTATTATCATTTTTGTATGTACAGTGGCTCTAAACAAAGCTATAATTCAGTGGTCATCTAGAGTAAGCATGTTTCTGGTGCTATTCTTCACAATGACTGAACAAAATAATTGTATTTAGTTATTATATCCCATTTCTAATTTATCCCTTAATCCCTTTTCTTGTTTGCTATTTTATTTATTTTCTTTTGTTATACGGCTGGCAAATACTTGTTTGCCTATCCAGACAAAAGAAGTGACACATTTAGCCCATCCAGACAAAGTGAAGCCATGGTTGTGCTCTTACCTTTTCAGTGTGGTCCATCATGAAGTCAGTGCATCCCACAGCATTAGGGCCCTTGGCTGGAGGGATCCCAAGGTTATTACTGTGGTTGTTCCCCATGGTGAAGAAGCCTAGCGTGTACCTCCTCTGGTCTGTCAAATAAACACACACTTAGCAGGTAGTACTTAGGATAGGAAGGAACCTATCAAGGATTACAAGGATGCCATGATAGAGATAGCATGACTTGACAAAAAACAGGAATTCAGACTACTTCCACATAGCTTAACTGCTGATACTGACTTCAGGCAGTGGATTTGACATGTCAGCAGATTGTGAAAACAGCTCCAATTTGAACATTTGTATTGAACAAAATGTTAATTTTTCCTTTACAATATTTGTGTTATTTTACCTCTGTTACTGTATGAGAAATGAAATAGCTTATTGTTGACACATAACACATAGCTCTGTATGCTGTTATCTTCACTTTTATGACTGATTATTGCTTTGTTTGTTTAGCTCCATGTTAGCAAGAACAACGTCACAGGAAGACTACAATGACTCCCTTATAATCATTATTAGAATCATTATTATAACATGTCATTAAGTTCACCACATGGAACTGAGTGCGTGCCGAAATACACGTCTTAGTGTAACAACCACACGTCACTTTACAGCTGTTTTCACTAGTTATAGCTGTATTTAAGCTGACAATAAAACTGTACCGTTTCACCTCTAACTGTCCCTGCCCACTCCTATATCATCATGACTAATAACTGTACATATCCTCTAATAACTGTACAGATCCTCTAGACTAATAACTGTACAGATCCTCTAGACTAATAACTGTACAGATCCTCTAGACTAATAACTGTACATATCCTCTAATAACTGTACAGATCCTCATGACTAATAACTGTACAGATCCTCTAATAACTGTACAGATCCTCATGACTAATAACTGTACATATCCTCTAGACTAATAACTGTACATATCCTCTAATAACTGTACAGATCCTCTAGACTAATAACTGTACAGATCCTCCTCTAGACTAATAACTGTACAGATCCTCTAGATTAATAACTGTACATATCCTCTAATAACTGTACAGATCCTCATGACTAATAACTGTACATATCCTCTAGACTAATAACTGTACATATCCTCTAATAACTGTACAGATCCTCATGACTAATAACTGTACATATCCTCTAGACTAATAACTGTACATATCCTCTAATAACTGTACAGATCCTCATGACTAATAACTGTACATATCCTCTAGACTAATAACTGTACATATCCTCTAATAACTGTACAGATCCTCTAGACTAATAACTGTACAGATCCTCCTCTAGACTAATAACTGTACAGATCCTCTAGACTAATAACTGTACAGATCCTCCTCTAGACTAATAAC
>CAKAKR010036331.1:0-12253 GCA_916700685.1 Adelosebastes latens
TCAATGACATCACATCATCCAGAAAGGGAAAGATAGGTGACATATATTCCTTATTAATGAGAGAAAATATGACAAGTCTTAACTCCCTTAAAAATCAGTGGGAGGGAGATCTGGGTATTGACATTTCAGATACTATCTGGTCAAAGATGATGAGGGGAATATACTCATCTTCCATATGTATGAGACATACTGTCATGCAGTTTAAAATTTTCCACCGACTGCACTGGACCAAAGTTAAACTATCCCAATTCAAATCCGATATAGACCCCATGTGTGACCGCTGCAAGCAGAGCCAGGCCACTCTAATTCACATGTTTTGGGACTGTCCTAAATTATCTAATTTTTGGCAATTAATTTTCAATATGCTTTCCAAAACTACCGACAAACTCTTAGAACCATCAGCCTGTCTTGCTTTGTTTGGGGTGGTACCAGAAAATTTTACGTTAAATAACAATAAACTAAACCTTTTATCTTTTGCTACGCTGGTGGCCAGACGACAAATCTTGATTAGATGGAAGGATTGCAACCCTCCAACATTTGCACAATGGCTTAGAGACATGTTATATTTTATTAAGTTGGAGAAAATTAGGTATACTATCAAGGGGTCAGCCGAGAAGTTTTCACTGATCTGGCAACCTTTTCTTAGTCGCGTTGACTCTTTAGACTCAGATAACTTTGTGGCTGATTAAAGTTGTATGTATGTGTGTGTAGGTATGTATGTGTGTGTATGTATGTGTATATGTGTGTACATGTATATATGTGTATGTATATGTATGTATATGTATATATATGTATATGTATATTTGACCGGGAATATTTCAAAGGGAAAGTGCCCTAGATGATAGGGTGTAATGTCCTAGACCTCTATCAATTTATCATGATTTATGTTTATTTATTATTATTATTATTTTTTTTTATTTTTTTTTTTTTTTTACGTTTTATTTTTTATTTTTCTATTTTTCTATTTATTTATTTATTTATATTCTTTCTTGTACATTATTTTTTCTTTGAGTGCCCTCAGGGTATTGTCATGGGTGGGGGTGGGGGGTGGGTGGGATATATACCAGTCCAAACATGTTTGTGCAATGGATTGTAAGAGTTGTATTAACAAAATGTATAAATAAACTCTGTTAAAAAAAAAAGAAAAGAAAAAGGTTAAGAAGTGTGTGGTAATTTGTAAATAAAAGTTATAATCCACAATTAAAACCCCGTACTTTATTCATTCATTAACCGTGCACTACAAGATGATTCTGAGAACATCTGAGGAGAGAAATAGGCATTACAGTAACAGAATATTGATTCATATTTGATCAGCGCTGTCTAGTTTGACCGTTTGGTCGGAGTTCGCGAGTGATTAACAGCCGGCTCTCATAGACAGCAGACCTCAGATCAGCTCTTACTGCTTGTATTCCTCCGGTCTGTGAAATCTTGCAGATGCCGTTAGGAGCAACGGAGGACACAGAGGAACATGTTCTTTTTCAGGTTACCTGTTTCACGTACTACTGTCACGATATAGCGACTGTTTTATAAAAATAACTTTTTTTATCATATTTGCTCCAATCTCTCCTACTTCAGCTCTACGTACATCGTGTGACCAACTCGTCTGTCAGTCAGAATCAACATGAACATGAATTTCAAAACCCTGATCCTAACAATAACCAGTTAGTCTACTTGCCAAATGTTACTGACATAATCACAATGTTTCTCTCCAACATGCTGCGTCTGTTTGCAAACAATTTGTTTTTTGCAATTGCAATCATCTGTTGTACATGATGTCATTGTCCAGCATATTTGCTGTTTTTTTTCTCCCAACATGTTAGTTCCTGGGTATTTAAAACTTTTTTTCATAATTTAACATGTTGTCAGTTGTGAGTCATTGAGGCAAAGCGTCCTCCAAACTAAAACAGCAAATACAGAGGTGTTTCACTTAGTACTTTCTCATGACCTTCTCTTTGAGGTTGATTCACAATTGGGAGCTTGATTAGTCATGATGACAGTCATAGAGAGGCGAAGTCCCGCCCCTTCCGATGGACCACCGTGGGACCTTATTTCAGAAAAAATATGAACGGCAGTCAACGGAGAGAGACAAATATTGTTTTGTTAAAATGCTCCGTGAATCACACGTTTGTTAATTTAAAACATAATTCAGAAAGTCCAGAAAGTCTCAGTTTGTTGTAAAACTGTTGAAGTATCAGATTGTGAAATGATGAGGAGAGATGCAATCAAAACTTGTAAGTACAGCTAGGTAAAGAAACATTATAACACATTATCAAAGTCAGTCAACTTGATGTTTCACATGGCCACTCATAGCTAATAAAAAACAACAACTAAAAAACACTTTAAATCAAATTTAACATTCAATCCTCCAGGTTTTAAAGTTGCCTTTTTAGTGACTGGCCAGAACCCGGATGTCCAAACTGTATCAGCAGACGTTTCATGTTACAAACAGTTTCCCACCTAACCCAATTATCGATGGATGAAAAAAAGCAATATTATTTTACTTGTTGTCCACACCAAGTAATCTGCACTCTAGAGTTTTCTGCCCTTTAATCGTATATTACAGGATAACTTTGATATTTTGATATTTTCCCGATTTTCCCATGTTTTTGTGTCTTAGGCCCTGTTCACACCTGGTATTAACACGCGTCCACAGTGATCGGATCACAAGTGGACAGCTTTAAGTACAGATGTGAACACACTCAAGACGCATAGAGGACACATTGAGTTCGGATCTTTCAGACCACATTCAGAGGTGGTCTGGGCAACATATGACCACTCTCTTCAGCAGTGTGAAGGTGAATAAACAGGCAGACACGGGCGCTTGTCAGCATGGAAACAGCCTCTGTGCTCTACTGTATGTAGACTATTATTATCATACTGTTGGAGATGTGTCGCTGTTTCTGTTTCGCTGATGCCCACCCGCCTGTTCTCTCTCCTCCCGGCTCTCTGGAGCTCTGTACCCCGCTGTTGTCTGGCAAAAGCAGCGGTGCCGGTGGCGCGGACGTTCCCGGGGACCGTCGGTCCAATAACTTTTTATTTTGATGTTAATGAAATGTACCAGAATTAATGAATATGTAAGATATTACTACTGACATTCATGTAATATTACGTCACAACGGCTGCTGTATTAGCCGTGTGTTTACTACGTGTTTATTTGCATATAGAGCGGGGAAGTGAGACCGGATCACAAGTGGTCACTGAAGACGCATGTGGAGACGCATTCTAATGCCAGGTGTGAACAGATGCACTTAAAGCTGTCCACTTGTGATCCGATCACTCAGGACGTATGTTAATACCAGGTCTGAACAGGGGCTTAGTGACTAAAGAGGACAACAATTTCTGAAATTGGTCCGGTATTGAGGCAGAGCGCTGTAGACGGTAGCTGCTCACGGGTTGCAATATGGTGCTGTTGGGGCAAGCTGGCACCGTTGTTTAGGTCCACTGAAAGTGATTGTTTTTCCATGACAGGCTCTGATTGTTATTATAAGTGTCTGACATTATGGAAAGAGTCTCGCTCTGAAATCTCATGAGGTGACGTGTTGCCTAAATTGCCTGGCAGTCCCAATTGCTTTATTATATATATATATATATATATATATATACACTGTATATACGCTGTCAAAATGAATGTGTTAACTTTGACAGCCCTAGGCAAAATCCTTTTTTAATGCCACTAATTTCTTTAACGCACTAAACGCTTTAACGCAATCGATCTTTTGGAGGTTGTATATGTTATACAATATGTGTTATACTAGCTTGTCACAAAGGACGCTAAATATCATTCCAAACCTGTGCTAAAATTTGGCGAGGAAAAAGTGTCATGGCCATTTTCAAAGGGGTCCCTTGACCTCTGACCTCCAGATCAGTGAATGTAAATGGGTTCTATGGGTACCCACGAGTCTCCCCTTTACAGACATGCCCACTTTATGATAATCACATGCAGTTTGGGGCAAGTCATAGTCAAGTCAGCACACTGACACACTGACAGCTGTTGTTGCCTGTTGGGCTGCAGTTTGCCATGTTATGATTGGAGCATATTGTTTTATGGTAAATGCAGTACCTGTGAGGGTTTCTGGATCAATATCTGTCATTGTTTTGTGTTGTTGATTGATTTCCAATAATACGTATATACACACATTTGTATAAAGCAGCATATTTGTCCACTCCCAAGTTGATAAGAGGATTAAATACTTGACAAATCTCCCTTTAAGGTTTATTTAAGAATTTATTTTTTTTGAATTGGCATGCTACATTGAGGAGACTGTCAATTGAGGAGGGAGTAGATGTAATGTGGTCACTGGCAATAATATGTGCAAAGAAGTTTGAGGTCACTCAGGAGGAGGAAGGCATTGTCTCTGTACCACTTGTTCTATAGAAGTTAGTAGAGTGCCAGCCGGGCAGGGCTTGTTGTGTTGGAGTACAGAAAGTGTAACTTAGTGTTATCCAGAAGATTATTCAATGTCATGGCTGAATATTTAGATGATTTCCACAATGTAGATGAGGTCTGAATATTTAGATGATTTCCACAATGTAGATGAGGTCTGAATATTTAGATGATTTCCACAATGTAGATGAGGTCTGAATATTTAGATGATTTCCACAATGTAGATCAAATCAAATCAAATCAAATCAATTTATTTTTGTATAGCGTCAAATCACAACAGAAGTTATCTCAAGACGCTTTATATATAGAGCAGGTCTATGACCGTACACCATAGTTTAGAGACCCAACAGTATCCACCAAGCGCGCTGTGGATGAGGTCTGAATATTTATTTGAGACAAAGTATACAGATATTCAGATTTCACAACGATACTTCTCCTCGGACACGATAACAAACACACCGGATCAAGTGAAAGGTAAGAAACAGGTTTTTATTTCTCTGTAGGGTCCATTCCATAATGTTGTCAGACACGTGTAAAAACAATCTGAACCTGTCAGTGGCAAAAACAAGCTCTTTTAGTGGACGTAACATTACATTGACCCTGCTCACTTACCCTGGCAGCTTTTGTCGCCGCGGCTGGTTACAGTGTTATCCCTCAATACTGGACCAGTTTCAAGCATTGTTGTCCCCATTAGTCAAAAGAAATAGAGTCCAGGTTGAAAAATACCAAAGTTATCGTTTAACAGACAGCTTTTTTCTGTTTTTTCGTAAGAACACTGATAACTAAATAGACAAATCAAGTGGTATATATAACATAACAGAAGACCAACCTCACTGTCAAGGACATTTCAACTGTAGAGACATGGTATTTACTGTAGATGATGGCCCAGCACACACCATGACATGCGATATGAAATGAGTTCTCAGTAGTGTGTTGCAAGTCTTTCTTTTGCTTTTTGCTCATTGTTGCCAAGTGCCAAAGTATCACAGATAATGGAGACCCTGGCCTGCTCTTACATACTGCTTTTCATTCTACTGTCAATCTCATGCCGCTAACTTTTATCCATTTTACCTTATATATTTTTGACTCTTTTTTGTGCTTGTATTTGGCTGTTTTTATCACTTCTATGTATTGCTTGGATGTTTTTGTTCTCTGTAAAGCTGTTTTGTGATGTGGCCTCTGTATATATAATAACAACAGAAGGAATATCCATAATATACAGTATATCAAAATGGAGCATGGCTGTATGTGGAGACAAAATTGCACTTTCTGTTTAAATGCCCAAAATATACAGAGTTGCCAGCAGCAGCGTAACATAATTGTGATTGGCCCCAGTGCAAATTTTTTTCTTGCGTCCTTACCTCAAACAGAAGCGCACGCTCGTGCGCACACATGCACATACACACACCACCACTCCAGACAACTGCAAAGCAGGCAATTGCTATGCCACCGTGGAGAGGCTCACGTTACCACTCCCATCCTGTGAACCAGCCTGAGATCAGCCCCACGGAGAGCAGCCGGGGCATCAAATTTATCACCACTAATTTAACAGTGTGCCCTGAACTCAGCAGCTAAATGTTCTCCCAGACACAGATTTCAGTAGGGGGGCATTTTCCAACATATGAGACGTAACAATTACAGTGCGATTTAAATCCCTGATCCCACTCCATAAAAACAAAAAAAAGAAGTTAGAAGTTTATCCTACAGGTCTTGTGCTCCGCAAAATCATTAACATCCTTTTTTATTAGAATGTCCTGACTGTGAGCGCGCCTCACCACGAAACAGCGCGATGCAGCGCGATGCAGCGCGACGTGGCACGCCGTTTCTTTAGCTGAACTTTTGTCAGATGCCCAGCTGTTTCTATTTATTCCTGTCGCTCACCTTCAAATCACCTCAGTAGTCCAGAGGCCTGTACTATGAAGCGAGTTCAACATCTCCAGGGTATCTTCTCCTTATCTGGCTTCACTAACTCTAACAAACAAGATCACGCTAAGCGGTGCTACGACGCTGGTTATCAACTCGGTAAGTCAATTCAGGGTTTCTCAGTCTGGTTATGCAGCGTTCACATTAAGGGGCGGGGTTTACAGCATCTGACCAATCACTAGCACGGACAAGTCAGATATAGTCGTCTAGATGGGGCAGTGGTATTATAAAAAATCTTCAGAATATAATGAATGAATAGATTACACTTCATCATGCCCGTTGGTAATTGGACAGCGTGTGACTATTTCAGCCTTCTTTCAGCTGCGTCCCGTCTCCGGCGGTGTGAAACGGACTGGAGAGCAAGTAAAAAAAATTAATAATTCAAAACAGTAAGCACCCACAGCATACAGCCAGCTGTCCTTCCTGCATCTCTCTGTTTAAACTGGGTTGTTTTTAGCCTGGATTATGATTATGATAATGATTGTGATTCTTCTTCGTATGTGTGTAATATTATCATACGATCCGCGCACCGAGCTCTGATTGGTCAGTAGGTGGTGCTTTTATAAGAGTTCATCTCTTATCTGGAACATAACCTGCTCCGGAAGAAGTGATCCCCCTTCATCGGAGTGAAAAACCTGAAGTTACCTCGCTAACCCCAAATCCTGCTTCGTAGTGCAGGCCCCGGGAGCGGCTGATTGGTGAAGTTGAAATGAGGAGCTATCTATACAATATTTCACTACAAAAACCTTAATAAGGAGGCAGCTGGCAGGAGGGAGATTGCCAGAGAGCCGGAAATATCCTACTGCTGTTGGCTATATTGGATGTCATTTACAGTAAATAACACAATATTAAAGGGACTATTTGTAACTTTCAGAAATGTCTTCTTAACAGCGAAACCTGTGGCCGTGAAATCAACGAAAATCAGAGTCGGGCTCGTGCTTGTGCTCGCTCTACATAGAAATGAACGAGCATTGCTCAGTACAGTGAGGAGACACACGTCAGCTAAAAGCACAATATCACTCTATATTTCAGCTGCTTGGCAGTAATGTTAGCTGACCAGACGAAGGTCTCTCCATGAATCAAGGCTGATCCTAGTGTTGGCTTTTCCTGCTTCAGCGCAGGCTAAGGCAGCGGGGCTCCGCAGCGAGTAACGTCTTGTCTCCGCCCGCAGCCGGAGGGAACAGGGAGACACCGGCACCCGGTCGGTAATGAGACAATAACGTTTCTCTCTGCGGAGCCCCGTCACTTCACAAGACACGGGAAACCTCTGTTGGTCTGGAGGAGCTGCAGCAGTTATTTCTGCACAAACGTCCACTGTACATTCACTAGATATTCTCAGAGCTACTAACTCTTCTGCAGTGTGTTGTGAGCGCGCGTTCACGTCTAGAGGTGGAGCGAGTACACGAGAACGCGCGCGCTGTCTGAGTGAAGGCAGGCAGGCAGAGGAGGAGAGGCTCTGGCCACACGCGAGCGTGCATATGCGAGCGCGCATTTGTCCCGACCCGGTACATTTATACGCTTAAAAAGTTACAAATAGTCCCTTTAAAGGTGTTTTAATAAGTGGTTTGGTTTCCAGTCTGATCCACAGCTGATAGGTAGCCTACGTGGTTTGTTTACTTGACGTAACACAAGTGCATTGAACAGATTCAGTGTGGACACAGTGAAGGGAATTTTTGGGCCACTGACAGCTTCTGGGCCCCGGTGCGCCACACCGGTTGCACCGTTGATATTTACACCACTGGTTGCCAGAATATTAGATACACCTGGTACTGCAAACTGTATGGGCAACAAAAACCAACAGCCATGGTCTACCCTCACGAGGGTTTTAACTTAACTGCACGCTGCCTGATTAGACCTCTTCTCAGACAGACAGACAGACAGACTGATATCTCCCTCACACACCCTCTAACTCTTCTTCCACTTCTTTTGGTGGGACAACTTCGATGTTATTCAAGTTTTCATACCAGGAAGAGCACAGGGAAAAAAAAGAATAACAATGGTTCAGTTCCATCAAGTGTCCCAGTAAGCTCTGCCACTGAGCCAACATTCACAATACCCAGCACAGTCTCACGACAGTCACCACATTTAATCTATTTGATTCGTGTACAAAGACACAAAGTTCCCTTTTTTTTCGTGACGCTCAGAACGACTTTCAACAACATATTGTTCATGTGTTTTCCTACGAATGTCCAGCAACACGTGACCACGTCTCATTTTTCAAAATGAAACTACTTGGTTAGGCTTAGGAAAAGATTAACTTGGTTAGGCAACAAAACGACTTATTTAGGCATAGGAAAAGATCGTGGTTCAGGTTAAAATAACACTGGAAGTGGCGTAACTTAAGTACAGAAGTTACGTGACAAATTAATCAACTTTGACTTGTGGTTTCACACGGGACACGTACACCGGTCTCCTGGGTGAAAGTCCGGTGTTTTTGACCCATCCATCCACCCTGACCTCCTCCCTATGCGGCGTTCGCTTCTCTTTTCGGTTCATAATTACGTTGATTACATACAAATTGATTTTGTGCTGACCATCACGAAAAAATATTGAAATTCGTGTCCATGTTCACAAATCCATACATTCAATTTCGTGACTATTTCACCAACTGCTGTGCCGCTGGCCTGCCATACCAGGACCAGGCTAGCTCACTTACATGGGATGCAGTAGTTTTTAATGCTATCAATGACACATGAGCTTTTCCTGCTATGACAAGCCAGAATGTGTGCTGCGAAAACTTTTTTTAAAAATGCTATTTATTTGTTTCTTTTTTCGTCTGCTGTAAAAACTGTCCATTAGTACGTGGAGTTTGGTGACCTCATGCCAGCATACCTCACTTCAACCTGAGCTGAGGTCTAATTACAACAACTCAAAACACCCGTGTGGGGGTGCAGATTGCATGTTAACATGGAGTGGAATATTCAAACCCAACACCACCATCATCTATTTAAACAGATGACTTAAACGCCATTACATATTTCCACCCAAAAAACACATATTATATATAATACATATTTTATATATAATATTATTATTACATACATATATTTGGGAACTTTTGGATCTCCACTAGAATTAAAAGTTTCTGTTCCAGTGAGCACCAGCCGGGATTCCAACGTTGATTTCTAGTTGAAAACTGGTTGATATTCGGTCTGAACGTCTAAGACCTCTTTTCAACCAGCTAAAATGTGGTCACAACATCAATGTGTCACAAAACACATTCGTTTGATCATTTTTCAGTTGTAGGTCGAAACAATATTGATCAGCGCGTGGAGGTATATTTGTCCAAAGTCATATTGCACTAGTTGGTGAAATGTGATCTACCAAAAGACGGAATTTCAACACATTTCATGTTTCATATAAAATGTCATAATATGGAACTATATGGGCTCTGTGCTGCCAGGAAGAAGCTTCCAGGACATCATAATGTGGGCAGTTCAAGCTCCCAGGAAGAGCGCCGGTCGTTGATCCCAACTTTCATAGTGGCCAAAGGGTGGTACTAAAATGTCTGTGTCCGTCACGTGATGCCATTGGACCCAAAAATACCTTTTCCCATTGACTTGCATTGGGAAAGACACGTCTGTAACTCAGCGGATAATATTTTTTGAGGTGAATCAACTTCCCAGTACGAACACTCTAATAGTCCTTATTTAAATCATTAGGTCCTAAAAGTTGTAAAACGTACTAATAGCCGAATCCAGAGCTATTTCTCTTCCTCCGTCCATGTGAATGAGACCCAGACCGATGCTGGAGCACAAGCCGTGATGAAGGCGTGACGTTGGGACTCCGTGACCGAGTCATGTGACCAAGCGGATGCTACTGCGCATGTTCCATGGGCCCAATGGATGCGGAAGATCGTTGGAAGATCCGGGTACTATTCCAAACGGAAGTCGAGCCATTTTGGCATCATGCGCCACTGAGGGACTTTCATAGGAATGAACGGGGCTCCGCCTCCAACGCTGTATCCAGTTCTCTTAATACATCTATGGGGCAGTTCTATACATTAATGTAAAATAAGAAAGTGTGTTTACTGCTGTAACGCACATGCGCTAGCACTTTGGCTCATGTAAGCGGTTTACTTTCAACTACTTCGAGTAGCACTGGGGAGACTCGCTCCATACCGGGACTTGCGGAGCGATGTGAACGACCTGACGGAATAAACAAGGGGCTTCACGCAAACTACATACTTTGGAAGTACTACTGTATTCCAATAAAGCAAACTACAAATTAGCACCATTATTTCGATTTTTTGTTGCTCGCCATGCGGGCTAGGCTGCTAGCTTGTAGCGTTAGCATGTTAGCTTGTAGCGTACTGCAGCGTGTACAAACAGTAAACATTTAACATGCTACCAAACTATTTGAACTACACGCGTGTGTGCAGTGTTGGCTTGCTATTGCGACTGGCTTTATGGGCTCTCGCTGTAGCCTAGAAAATGTCATTTTTAGGCCATTTCACATTGAAAATACACTACAGAAAGCAACAGGGGGGGGGGGGACTGTATGTTGGTTTGGATGGGGAGTGAGTGAATATAACAAAATGATGTGCAAACAAAAAGAAGTTCAAACCTTACAACGTTAGAGTACAGCCGTACTGAGTAATAGAGAGAGGCTACCCTACCCAGTGATCCTTTTTTTTCCGTTGAAAAGATTGTAAAGAAAGAGGTGAAAAGAAGTTCAACATTGGTTCAAAAGTGAACGTTTTTTAAACGTTGGGTTGTGTACGTCAACTCAAAGATTTCAACGTCTTTTCACCGGTGACCACAGTCGTTCCTTTAACGTCTTTTCAACGGAAAAATGCTCACTGGGGTGGGTTCCAACAAAGTAGCTGCTGCATATAAAGCGTTAATATGAGCTTAAATATGTGTACCTACCCATGTAGCAGCAGTGGTGGCTGGAGGAAAACCAACCCACAGCATCATGATATTTTACACTAGTTGGCTACTTTCTTTCCATATTAAACAAAAGAACATAATTCACATTCAGTATAACAATAACAAAAGAGCCAGGGGGTATATCACACTAAACAAAAATATTCAAACCTACATATAGGCCGACTGAGTGTCTTAATAACCTTATAGTCAAATTAGAAAGTGGTTTCACATATTGCTCAACATCCTTCAAGAAAACAACAAAAAAAAAGATTTATTGTTCAATTCCTATTCACGAATAAAAGATTAAAAACAAATTTATTGTAAGAAAATATTGTTGTTGTTGTTTTAAGAAACCAAACGCCACATGTTCCCATAATAATGTTTTGAAAGATATGATCAATGACAAATCTGCAAAGGTCTTTATGTCTTTTTCAATTTCTGCATGTAGTGATTGACAGGGTCATTTATTAATAATAATAAAGAAAGAATAAATAAAGAGAGGGAAGAGAGAGAGAGAGAGCGAGAGAGGTGACTGGACTTTGTTAGGAGAGAGGGAGAGAATAAGAGAGAGAGAGAGAGAGAGAGAGGGAGAGAGAGAGAGAGAGAGAGAGGTGACTGGACTCTGTTAGGAGAGAGGGAGAGAAGGAGAGAGAGAGGTGACTGGACTGTTAGGAGAGAGGGAGAGAATAAGAGAGAGAGAGAGAGATAGATGGAGTTCTGAAGAAGTTAGCAGCATCCTGATGAGCTCCTGAATTTATTCCACTTTTGTTATAAAATGAGATAAACTTTTACTTTTTTTTTGGCAAAAATCAGAAGAGGAAACAACGGTTTAGAGGAATTACCTCCCTGGAAGAAAAAAAAAAGGATCGGCAAGCGAGAAACTTGGAGAAGTACTGCTCAGCTGAAAAGCCCAACAGGAAAAACCCAACACACTGCCAAACTGACAGCTGTCAGTCAGCAAGCAGGACAGTTAAGACAACCAAACTAGGATGAGGAATACAGCCAAAGACGTGAGTGAGAAAAATAGAGAGACAATATAATTGAAATAAGGATTTATCAAAGAAATAACTATAAC
>CAKAKR010036334.1:0-10297 GCA_916700685.1 Adelosebastes latens
CAAGTACAGAACCCTGTGGAACTCCGTGACTAACTTTGGCGTGCATGGAGGACTCATCGTTGACATGTACAAACTGAGATCGATCTGATAAATAGGACATAAACCAACTTAGGGCAGTTCCTTTAATGCCAATTAAATGTTCCAGTCTTTGTAATAGGATGTGATGGTCAATGGTGTCGAATTACTACTACTACTACTAATAATAATAATAATAATAATAATACAAATAATAATAATAATAATAATAATGATAATAATAATAATAATAATAATAATAATAATAATAATACAAATACAAATAATAATAATAATAATAATAATAATAACAATAATAATAGAAATATAATAATAATAATTAATTCAAGTAAGGGTCAGGATGCATTAATGGCTCGTCATAAAACTGTATTTTCTGTCTTTTATTTATTAAGTTGTTAAAGGTTTTTCAGATTTGTTTTAAAGGTTATTAAATGTTGATCTAAAACATATAAAGTATAGTATAAATGCACATAGATGTTGTGTGAGCAGAAGGAGATGTTTGAACATTGATAACTGCTAATTGTTGATGTGTTTTAGTAGTTTTATATCTGTATTACATCAGTCTTTATTGACAGTCTCTAGTAGAGTACCAGCAGCATGACGCTGGTTTGTTGTTGTGTTTTAGTAGTTTTAGATCTATATTACATCAGTCTTTATTGACAGGGTCTACAGTAGAGTACCAGCAGCATGACGCTGGTTTGTTGATGTGTTTTAGTAGTTTTATATCTTTATTACATCAGTCTTTATTTACAGTCTGTAGTAGAGTACCAGCAGCATGACGCTGGTTTGTTGATGTGTTTTAGTAGTTTTAGATCTATATTACATCAGTCTTTATTGACAGTCTGTAGTAGAGTACCAGCAGCATGACGCTGGTTTGTTGTTGTCGGTGTTCTCGGTGTGTTCAGACTGGCATCAGGCCAGCAGCTGTGACTGTTTGCTGAGTCATGTTGTTGACTTGTTCTCCTCCTCCTCCTCCTCCTCCTCCTCCTCCTCTCTTCTTCTTACTGGAATCACTCTGTTTTTATCAACTTGTATCACTTTTTCTGCTTTCATACCAGCTTTCTGCATGTTTGTTACGTCCTCTGTCTTTCTCTCATTTCTCCGTCTCAGCTCGTTCTGCTGCCGTCGTTCTGCACATTCTGCATTTACTCTGCAATCATTTCACCATCTGTGTTTTCTGCCCTGCTAGCAGCAGAGAGGACGCTGAAGTCTGTCTGTTGGTCCGTCCAGCTCTTTGTTCCACGCTGAGACATCTCAACTGATGTTCAGACCTCCATGAAATGAGTCCTAATACTCTGTGAGAGCTTTCCTCTCCTGACACCATCACGACTCAAATCACCAGCTGGACACAAGAGACATTAACATGTGAAGAAGACAATATGCAATATGTGTGAACAGGAGAATAAGTCCTGCAAACAAGATAACACGTGTGAACAAGCTATTCAAATGTGCAGACATGTACGAAAAGTATATTAACATGTGCAAACGGGATATTGACATATGAAAAGGATAGCACTATATGCAAACGAGATAATAACTCATGCAAACAACAGAACTTGTTAGCACAAGTTATTAGCATGTCTGAAAGATATATTAACATGTATGAACAAGATAACGTGCAAACAACATATTAAAGGTGCTACAGTAAATGTGAGATTGGGAGCATTTCTGTTGCCGCCGGCGGCTCGTAGCGAACGGTGCTAACGGCGTTAGCAGGAAATAGTTGTTTGATATTAATGCTCTGGATATCGTATAGAGAACCTTTAACATGCACTAACAAGATGTGTGAAAAATAATTAACAGGCGAGGAAGTTATTAACATGCGTGCACATGATCATAACATTGTCATTGAACACAGCTCTTAAAACCGTCCAGTCAACATTCCTCACATACACACACACCTGCCAGAGATATACAGGACACATTTAGAAATGACATATCAATAATAAAACACATAAATAAAAGGGAGAGTCATATCCAGCTGCTACTGAACCTGTAAAGATATTAGTGCACGTACTGTATACTAGTTTAAAACTTTAGTTTGGGAGTTTTGGAGGCTTGACGTGCAGGTTTTTAACTCCCTAAGAGATGATGAAACAAGCTAATCTGTGTGAATAATAATATAATAATAATAATAATAATAATAATAATAATAATAATAATAATAATAATAATAATAATAATAATAATAATAATATAATAATAATAATAATAATAATAATAATATAATAATAATAATAATAATAATAATAATATGTATGAACAAGATAATAACTTGTGTGCTCCAGATAAAAAAAATCTTGTCAGTATTGTGAGGTTTCTGTACTTTTGACCTATTTCTTTGCAGCGATCACATGTCTTCTCCTCAGAGGATGAACCTTAATGACCTCCTGTCTGTTTTTACTCTCCGTCTGTTTTGGTTTTTACTTTCTTTCTCTTTCGTCTTGTTGTTGCTGCTCTGCTGTGATTTCCCGTCAGCGGTCGCCGGACTCTGATCTCAGATCTGATCAGAGTCCAGGTTTCACTGAGCAGCGTAAACACTGTTACTGCTGCTGTTACTGCTGCTGGCTCACCTCCTCCTCAGCACAGAGGACATCACAGCATGATCTGACCGTGCAATCATCATCATCATCATCATCATCATCATCATCATCATCAGTATTTGCATTAGCATTAACATTAGTATTAGCAGCAGTGGTTCTGGTTCTGTTTCCTGCAGCTGAAGGACTGAATGAGGTCATGTTGTTTTCTGTTGAGCTGAGCTGGAGTGTTGCCTGGTATCATCTCAACACATTCCTGAGGGAGGAAGGGAGGGAGGAGGGAGGAAGGAGGGAGGAAGGGAGGAGGGAAGGAGGGAGGAGGTAAAAGAGAAAGTGAAGCTCGGGGGATTCTCATAAAGAGAAGAGAAGGCGGATGGTTTCCCTGCAAACAGCTGACTAGACTTCTTCTACTACGACCGTATCAATCACCGACTGATGCTCTGCAGCAGGTTGACTGAAGGTCCAGAGAGCAGCGTGAGAATAAAGATGATCTCCATGGTGAAGATGGTCGACTCTACAAACACAAACACTTTATCCTGACATAAGAATCCAGTTTGTATCTGTAGTTTCTGAGTCAGCTGCTCCACATGCAGAACAGCTATATATAAGACTGGACAATTTCACTTTCAGTACCACGAAGTGTCCGGATGGAACGGAGCTGAGAACCGGAGTTCTGGGCTTTTCACAATAAAACACCTTCTTTGTGTTTTCCCCAGTTAATTTCATCTGAATGTCCCAGTTCACCTGAGCTGACTGGAGGTTGATCAGATCACCTGTTGACTCCTGAGCTGACTGGAGGTTGATCAGATCACCTGTTGACTCCTCAGCTGACTGGAGGTTGATCAGATCACCTGTTGACTCCTGAGCTGACTGGAGGTTGATCAGATCACCTGTTGACTCCTGATGAAGAAGTGACAGCAGCTTGCTGCGTCTCCTCTCTCAACCAATCAGGGTGAGACGACGTCCTTTCTTTAGGGCTGAAGAGAGGAGGGAACTGCTCACCTTCTGGTCCTTCCTCCACTTAATGCAGTCAGACACACATAAACTCTGCTCTTCAGGTCCTCCTGAGACTTATTAAAGAACACCTTTCCACCGGGTTACCTGCATCAGGACACACCTCAGTGCTGCCTAACGATAACCTAACACCTTCAGCCGATGAAATATCCAACCTGCATTTATCTGTATATTTTATTCCAATATCAGGTAGAAGTATTTAGATCCTTTATACTGCAGTAAAAGTACTAAAACCACACTGTGAAGTCCTGCATTCAAAACCTTACTGAAGTAAAAGAATAGAAGTATTATCAGCAACATTGAAGTATCAAAAGTAAAAGTATTCACCCTGCAGTCTTTTATTTGACCTTTATTTGACCTTTATTTGACCTTTATTTGACCAGGGTATTCCCATTGAGATTTAAAATCTAGATGGTCATTTTTTCGTGACGCTCAGCACAACTTTTCAACAACATATTTTAAAAAATTTTTCCTACGAACGTCCAGCAACACGTGATGCAACGTGTCAATTTCCGCTCCAGTCTTTTCAAAATAAAACTACTTAGTTAGCTTTAGGAAAAGATGGTGGTTTGGGGTTAAAAGACTTCTAGCTGCACTCTAAGAAAAACATCCGTAGAAAAACAGAAAATGTCCTGGCAGAAAAATACCAGGACATTCTCCGTTAAGTTTACGGACATTTTCTTCAATCCTAAAACGGAAAGTTTCTGTAGATTTACAGTATATCCTCCGTACCGAGCTAAATAACAGGCCCAACCTTTACAGTCTGGAGGGAAAACAGACGCTAACGCTGCATTTATACGTTACCTATCGGTCTCTGTGGACCGCCTGAGGCTAAAACTGGAGCTAACTCTACCTGACGTCCACTGAAGTCTGAAATATAATCTAAAATAATACCCAAGTAAAGTACATGTACCGTTCAGTAACTTTATTTTTTCAGCTGCTGCAGAAAGTCAAACATCACCATTCAATAATCTTTCTAATGCGCCATAAATAAGTTACCTGCTCCATAAATAACCATAAATTACAGCCACAAGCGGCAGTTCGCAGG
Source organism: Adelosebastes latens (assembly GCA_916700685.1). NCBI lineage: Eukaryota > Metazoa > Chordata > Actinopteri > Perciformes > Sebastidae > Adelosebastes > Adelosebastes latens. The sequence continues at coordinate 4,639 of CAKAKR010036334.1, forward strand.
TTCAAGTCTTTTTTCCGCTCAAAGTACTCTTGTGGACATATCTTGCAAGGTTGGAGATGATGGGCTTAAGTCTGTTTATGTGTTGAGCGACGCCCTTTTGAAATTCATTAGTCAATATCTTCGAAATGCAAAAAGATATCAACAAGCTTTCTGCAACTTTTATGAAACTTGGTCCAATAATGATCCACAGAACATTTGGTAGAAATCGGATTCGTGGTTTAGGAGGAGATGTCACAAATGTGTTTTTCAAAGTATTCAAAATGGCAGAAAGTCTAGTAGGCTGACGTTAGCGGTCAAAGAGGCTTTTTTGTAGTTCACATTCAGCAGCACATGTGTGTAAAATTTCAAGTCAATCGGACTTATGGTGTGAGGGGGCTGGCCTTTAAAATGTTCAATCTTTTGGCTGTCAGTGACAGCGCCACCATGAGGCCAATTGAGATTATATTTTATGTGAAGCATTAAGACATCATGGCCATTTATGGTACCAAGTTTCATGTCTCTAGCTCGTCCCAGCTCAAAGCAAATTGAGCAAAGGCATAATATAGCATAAAATGCTAAATAGGCTACGCCCACATGCACCGATCAACATGACACGTCACATCTTGGTTAGTACTTGCCCCCAGAGGTATTTGTGGCGCCCCCTATGGGTTGCGCTGAAACAGCTTTGGTACGCCTATTCCTAAAGACGTACTGAAGATATCTACCAAGATTTATGATGATTGGATTAATGGTCAATGAATTATAGTCAATTTCCTGCTAAGCCCCTCCCTCTTAAAGTTCATTGGTCAATATCTTGAAAACAAAACAAAACTTTATGCGACTTTAGATGAGTTTCATCCAATAATGATCCACAGAAAATTTGGTAGAACTCAGACCTACGGTTTAGGAGGAGATGTCACAAATGTGGCGGAAAATCTAGTTGGTGGACTTTAGTGGTCCAAGAGGCTTTTTTGTAGATCACATAGAGCTGCACATGTGTGTCAAAGTTCAAGTCATTCGGACATACGGTGTGAGGGGCGTGGCCTTTCCAAAATCGTGTGTTTGGGCGTTCATTACAGCGCCACCATGTGGTCGATTGGGGTCATATTTCTTTGGGGAGCACATGCACATCATTTCCAGTTATTGGGCCAAGTTTCATGTTTCTAGCTCATTTCAGCTCACTGCTATTTCAGCCGACGCGGCAGACAACGAATAATAACAAACCGGCACAAACTCAATACAGTTCTTGAACCCTAATAACCCTAATAACCATAAGTAACCATAAATAACTATAAATAACCATAAGTAACCATAAATAACCATAAATAACCATAAGTAACCATAAGTAACCATAAATAACTATAAATAACCATAAATAATTATAAATAACCATAAATAACCATAAATAATTATAAATAACCATAAATAACTATAAATAACTATAAATAACCATAAATAATTATAAATAACCATAAATAACCATAAATAATTATAAATAACCATAAATAACCATAAATAACTATAAATAACTCAGCAGGGAAAAGATGTTTTCTCATGATGACAGCAGAAGATGAGAGTCAGTGTGACGTCTCTCTGTTCAGTCTCTGGGATGTGGTTAAAACCAGAAAACCAGAACCCAGATCTCAGACAACCATCGGAGCGGAAACCCCCCCGCCGCCGCCGCCGCTGTGGGAAAATGGAGGTCATGTGACTCCAGCAGAGAAACGCTCAGGGCCGTCGCTGTGACTCGGTGACGTCCTGCCGTGATGGAACTGATGATGTTTGTTTGTGGCATTAAACCAACACTGATGGATGATGTGATATCAATATGAAGAGCTCGTATTAATGTTTTATTATTTATATTTTCATACAAAGACACAAACAGTTTTCTGTCTTCAGTTAAAGGAACAGTCCAACATTTATTTATTTATTTATTTATTTATTTATTTATTTATTTATTTATTTATTTATTTATTTATTTATTTATTTATTTATCTATTTATTTATTTTTTATTTTAAGGGACTGTTTGTAAGAATCATAAATGTGTTGTTAACAGCTTCACCTGTGTCCGTTAAGTCAACTAAAGTCAGCGTCCTGTTGCTGGCGCTTGTGCTCGCTCTACATAGACATGAAGGAGCATCACTCAACACAGTGAGGAGACACACGTCAGCTAAAAGCACAATATCACTCTATATTTCAGCTGCTTGGCAGTAATGTTAGCTGACCAGACGAAGGTCTCTCCATGAATCATGCTGAGTCTGAAGTCTGAAGTCTGAGTCTGAGTCTGAACAGCGTAGACACACGCGAGCACACATGAGACACCGACCTGCAATGATTTCTACGTGGACGAAGTTCCAAACCGTCCCTTTAAGTGAGATTAGAGTGAGTTAGGCTTGGATGGAGCAGGAGGAGGAGCAACAGTGTTTCTGACTGCAGACTGTATTTCAGTTATTTTCAGTGGAATCGGTCCGTTTTTGATAGTCCATCATTGTTTATGGATATATTTTTGTTTATTAAACTACTTTTCAGTCACAACGCGAGCCTCATCGTTGGACATCTGACCGAGGAGAGGGAGAGTCTGCAGAAGGCACGTGGAAGTATAGGACATGGTGGTCTACGGGAGTCAGAACCTTTTACATCCTGCTAGAAGAGGTGAAGAAGGTTTATAACAAGCTGCCGCTACATATTACATATTTACTTTAGTAATATCTCTGCAGCCTCTGACAGGAGGGCAGCGCCGGTTGACTCTACAGGCTCTCACTCCAGAGACGTTAATAAAGCAGTGTGAACAGAGAGCAGGTTGAGGGTTCAGATCCTCCAGTAGATGAATATCCAGCAGCAGCAGGAGGAGGAGGAAGAGGAGGAAGAGGAGGAGTAAACTCCACCTCTACATGTTGGTCGTGCTCTGAGCAGCAGATCTTCCTCCTCCTCCTCCTCCTCCTCCTCCTCCTCTCTGAGTACATTAGTAGTGTTAGTCAGGCTGTAACGTTACACCGTCTATAGAGAGAGAGAGTAGAAGTGGTGATATCAGACTGAGTCATCAGCGTTAGATAACACATCAGCCTGATGGGGGGGGGGTGAACATGATGGTGCATCATGGGAGCAAGACGATACTATTTACCTCTCTGTGTGTGTTTAGTGCACGTTTCCAGCTGTGACAGAACGGCTGAAGATGTGTTTTAAAGGATCAGTCCAACAGTTTGTCCTCCAGAGACGGACGAGGACGAGGACAAACGGTCGTTGTTGTTGTTGAGCGTCTCCACCTGCTGCTTTCTGTACATTGTGTATGTTCCCACAATGCATCAGGTGACCATCAGGTGACCATCAGGTTGTGAGCACGCAGGAGGCTGCAGGTGGTCCAGAGAGGAAACATCACGTTCTACCTGCTCATCAGATCAGTTAGTGAGGAATAATAACACAACGGGACCAAAGAGAACGGAAATAAATTAAAAAATATATATAATTAATACAAATAAATAGACTAAATAAATAATATTACAAATAAATAAATAAAATACATGCACAAATAAATAATAATACAAATAAAAATAAATAAATAATAATAATAAAATATTACAAATAAATAGAGCATAAATAAAAAAAAAAATTGAAATAAGCAAATGATAACAAATAGATAAAAAATACATACACAGTTAAAGGGACTGTTTGTAACTTTTTAAGCGTATAAATGTACCGGGTCGGGACACATGCGCGCTCGCGTGTGGCCGGCGTCCCCGCTCCTCTGCCTGCCTGCCTTCACTCAGACAGCGCGCATTCTCGCGTGCTCGCTCCACCTCTAGACGTGAACACGCGCTCACTCCACACTGCAGAAGACTTCATAGCTCTGAGAATATCTAGTGAATGTACAGTGGACGTTTGTGCAGAAATAACTGCTGCAGCTCCTCCAGACCAACAGAGGTTTCCCGTGTCTTGTGAAGTGACGGAGCTCCGCAGAGAGAAACGTTACCGTCTCGTTACCGACCGGGTGCCGGTGTCTCCCTGTTCACTCCGGCTGCGGGCGGAGAGAGACGAGTTTCTCGCTGCAGAGCCCCGCTGCTGAAGCCTGCGCTGAGGCAGGAGAAGCAAACACAGTATCAGCAGTGATTCATGGAGAGACCTTCGTCTGGTCAGCTAACATTACTGCCAAGCAGCTGAAATATAGAGTGATATTGTGGTTTTAGCTGACGTGTGTCGCCTCACTGTGTTGAGCAATGCTCCTTCAGGTATATTTAGAGCGAGCACAAGCGCGAGCTCGGCGCTGACTTTCGTTGATTTCACGGCCACAGGTGTCGCTGTTAACAAGCATTTCTGAAAGTTACAAATAGTCCCTTTAACTAATTGACTGACATGCAGTGAGGGTGTGGTGTCCCAGAGCAGTTAGTCTCAGCCTGGAGGATAGATATCAGTACAGAGAGGTCCATGACATGGTTAGCCTAGTTTAGCATAAAGACTGGAAGCAGGGGGAAACTGTTAGCCTTGATCCATCAAAAGATAAACACATATGCACCTTCTAAAAACTCCAAATCTGTGTGATTTACATGTTGAACCGACAGCTGAGAGGCTCCAGTATGAAACTGATGAGGAACCAGGACGGAGGTCCGGACTGCAGACTGAGACCCAGACTGGTTCTGGGAGTCCTGATACCAAAATAAATCACAGTTTAAAGGCACCGTTTCATCCTGATAACCGCCCTGAACAGACACTTCATTTCATTCTCTGAGTCATCGAGACAGAGATGTGATTCAGAGGTCTGAGACCGGCGAGACGTTTCATTACATCAGTTACACCGAGGAATCCATCGTTTATATCACAGAACTAATCTCCCTTAAGAAAACACATCAACACACTTATTAAATCTAATCTATCACATGAGTAGGTGGGGATAGTGGAGGAGTGATGAAGGCGACTAGATGTCACTACTTAGCTGGTTAATGAGCCGGTAACGGTGATGCAGCTGTTTCCAATCAGCTGAAGCAAACACAACCTCAGTCTCCTCATCTACAGGTTGGGAGAGAGACGATCATTTAGGAAACTTTGCATGTAATTGTGGATCCACACGACAGAGAATCAAGCTGATTTGGGGCCCAATTCCCCCCCTCAAGTCAATCGTCAGCAAATTGATTGTTTGATTGATCTAAAGATGATGTTTCCAGATGTTCCTGTGGTGTGTGAGGTATGTTCAGAGGCTCTGAAGTCCATCCTGGACGCACCGACCTCAAATCGTTAATATGAAACATGTTCAATTTTAAAGGATGGGATGTCATGTTGTTGTGTGGTGGAACCCCCCGAGGACAGCCGATGACGCCGTCACGTTGGGAAAGAACGATAGCCAATAGAGAACCAAGCTGACTGAAGAAGGAAGGACAAAGGCGGCCGCGGCTAATGCGTGAGCTAATGCTAAACGTGGAGCATAAAGTAGTAGTAAGATGGAGCTCAGGAATGGAGGAGCAACTAGTGTTTATTTAACGTGTCTCCAAGAAATGTTTTGCGGCTCCAGACAGATTCTTTTGCCTAAAATGTTCTTTTGATAGTAAAGGTTGCTGAGCCCTGAGTTAGGGGTATGATTCTCGCTTGTGGTGCGAGAGGGCCCGGCTTCAAATCCCGGACGAGCCCCCAATTTGTCATAACCCGGCCCGCGGGCTATGACAAAAACGGGAACGGACACAAAATGCCAAATAA
>CAKAKR010036338.1:0-22550 GCA_916700685.1 Adelosebastes latens
TGATTATAGCTCTAATTACAGGCAGAAACAGGGAGATAAGAAGCATAGAAGGAAGGAAAAAGAGAGGGAGAAAGAAGTGGAAAACATCAAGGAATGTGATAAAACAGTGGTAGAAAGATGTAAACACTTCAAACTCAACTACAAAGAGACACGAGTCCCTGACTCCTCCATCACTGGCATGGTAACAATAATCTGATAGCATCGTGTTGATCTCTCTAAGAGAGTTTTCCTTAAAATCAGAAATTATATTTAAAATAACAGGATTTCAGGACATGTCAGCAGGGTGAACTAAAAGTGCTGCATTTAATGAGTAAGATAGAAATGTGAAGATGACGGAGATTCATTGGATAAAGACATTCTACCCCCCTCCACACCTTGAAATCATTCTTTATTAGCGTTAATAAAAGACTTCATTTAAAATCGCTTGTCAAGCTCAAGGACAACAGCTAAAACTAAACGTTAACCCGGGGGACGCTCGCAAACATCTGAACGGGTAGTATCTGCTCTAAAACCGAGCCAAAGTACATTCATCAACACGCTGGCAGGGAGCCGATACCGTGGTGAAGCGCATTTATATTGCATCAACAATTTTCAATTCAATTTGGCACCAATAAAAAACATATTTTCTTGGGCATGGATTCAAAGCCTTCACTGCCAAACAAAAAGCAGCAATTAGAGAAATGGGCACCTTAAAGGAAGATGAAAGTGCATGAAATCCCCCGCTTACCAATTAAAGCATTCATATCTCCTATGGGTGAAGTATTCTCGGTCTGGTCAGGCTTTTCAATAACCAATAACATAAAGCATGGTAAAAATATGAGGTTTATATGTAAACCCTTTAACATCTTAAATTCCTATCACATTTAATTTTACTCTTATCATTTTTGCTGCTCTTTAAACACATAATATTAAAGGAATACTTCACCCACACAATGACCATTTGTATATCAATTACTCATCGCGTGCTACCTTGAATTCGAGAAGAAATTTTTTTTCTTGCATGCCTCCACGGCAAACCGAGAAAAGTCTAATTGAAGTAAATTGAGGCTGCGTTTAACAACAGCAAAACTATATCAAAACATCCGTTTACAAACTCTCCCACGGTCGTGTCTAGAAGGTCACCCGCAAATGGCGAAATCTGGCAAAAACTTGCAAAAGCTCTCGCTATCCGATGACCTATCCTAACCTTAACTATTCCAGATCAATACCTAACCTGAACTATCTCGCAAGAGTTTCCCAACTCGTGGGTTACCCTCTAGACACGACCTTCTGACACAACTTGTGCAGTATAATCCATGTCTCATTTATCCAGTTGTATACTCTCTTCTATGGATGCACTGATCCCACTTTTTCAGTCCTGATGCGGAAAGAGATGACTGGGCTTTGGGTATTGACCGATACCGAGTACCGATCCGATACCAGTGTTTAATTAATAAGCTGTATGCCACACCATATGGAAGTGACTGGGATCATTCTTTTATGTGTAAGGAAACATCAGGCTTGAGTCAAACATTGCTTTCCTAACTCTGTAAAACATAATTTAATAAAAAAATACAGATATAAATTTAGTGAATTGTTATTAATTATTAAAATATTAAATTGTACACCAGCAACTTGGCAAAAAAAATAATTTTGAATTCAATAGCTCGGCCCCATTTTCACCGATACCCAATTCAGCTATTTGAGTCAGTATGGGCCCGATATCCGATCCGGTATCGGTGCATCCCTTTGCTAAAACCTTACTATCTAAAACACTTCCGCATAATCGCTTGCCCAGGCGCGCAACTCGTCCGTGCAAGTCTGAAATGTTTTGAATAGTAAGGTTTTAGCGAAAATGCATGTTTTGAGCAAATGACTGGATAAATGAGACTTGGATTATACTACAAGTTGTGTGAAAGTTTGTAAACGGATGTTTTGATATAGTTTTGCTGTTGTTAAATGCAGCCCCCATTTACTTAAATTCATCAAGGCTTTTCTCTGTTTTTTAATTCTTAGTTCACCGTGGAGGCATGCGAGAAAAGCTGTTTACTTCAAGAATTCACAGTTACACACCATGAGTAATTGATATAGACATGGTAATTTTGTGGGTGAAGTATTCCTTTACTTACTAAAGTTAGTGTAGCAGTATAGCTGCTTTTTCTCAATGAATTCTCAACACAAAAGAGCAGTATGTTATGAAATCTGTCTGTAATGTGCTCCATCAGCTGAAGCATCTATTTTAATGAACTACTAATAATGTTAATGTATATTTACACTACTATGGTGTTGTCCCTTATCTCCATATACTCACACATCAACAGTTTTGTTGATTTGTTCGGTGTAATTTCCAGCTGGTGATTTCATTGTAACTGGACTGTCTTTGGACATGCATACTGTAGGATTTATCCATCTCTCACACATCAGTGTATTCCCATCGAGAGCACATTAGGAGTCCAGGCTGTGCAAAGAGAAAATGGAGTGAATGATGCAACTAATGCTGTGAATGGATGAGCTGCATGCGTACCTCTGCTCTTGGTGCACCCCAACCCATTGTTCATGTCGGTACCTCCCCAATGACATGGTTGCTATAACACATAGGGAGATACACTGTTCATACACATCCATACCACATCCTGTATGAATAAGCCCTGGGCCAAAGGAGCCTCATATCATAAAGTATACAGACCTCAGTGGGCCAAACAAGAAACAAGCACCAGCTTCACTCATTCTGGTCTATAGGATCATATGAGAAAGATTTCCAGGTAAGGAAGTGCACCGACAACCAATACAGACAATTTTCACACTGCTTTGTGTGCAAAGGCCTCACTTTTCAAAAATCCTATTGTGTCCTTCTCACTGTCCAGCCACCGTAATCCAGATTAGAGAAGAGAGGAGTTGATACACCCATCTGAGTAACCTTCAATTTACCGTGCGCTCAAAGCAATACGCTTAACAAGTGCTTTATGAACTTTTTTTGTACTTCTATCTTTGTAACTTTAAGATATATATGTTTTTTTTTTGTTTCTGATGTGATTATAGTGCATGGGGTGTGGCACCTGGACATTGGCTATGGCAACTCCATCATTATACAGATTTGAAAACCTTTTCAACCAATGATCCAATGAGAACTGAACACATGCTCCATTTTGATTCTGATGAGGACACAGGTACCGACACATGAAAGCTGCAAATCAATCAGTGTGCTCCAGCCCTCTTTTTTCTTTTGGAAGTTTGCTGTCATCAAACTGAGAAGCACCTGATTCAGCTGCATACTGCTGGAAGATGCACAGAGAACCCTGTTTCAAATATAGGTTAACATAGCATTTTTATATTTTATTGTATTCATTTGTCGCTATGTTACCATTAACCAAAACCAATTTGTTATTTGTGAGATTGATTTAAAAGTAATTGGTACTAAAGATCCAGATTAAATGCAGGGGACGTAGATTGATTTATGTGATTATTAGCATTTGATACCCTGCCTAAATATCTCGATACCAATACTGAAACGATACCACAGCAAAAACTTAAAAAATCAGGAAAAGTAAAATATATATATATATAATAGATGACAAAACATGGAGCTTAAAATCCTTTTTTTATTAATTAAAAATCTTCAAAACTCTTAAAGTACCAGTACTAATAAAATGGGGTATCGCACCGTTTTTAATAGCAGGACATCGCAATACCTTTCTAGTATCGGTATACCGTGCTGCACTAGTTTATATGCTCATGCTAAACCAACACCTTGGCTTTCATTGACAATTTTGCATGCTTAACAGACTTAAATATAGAAATAGGATCAAGTATGTTTACTTCGTTTGCCTGGTGCAGATATTTAAGGCATATCCAATCCAGTTTGCAAGATGCGTTCAACAGGAACATTCTGTCTGATACACTGAAGAAAAATGTACCATATTGGCATAAATTTGAGACAAAGATAAAGCGAGTATATGTACAACAGAGAGATGGAGAGAGGGAGGGCGCAGTGTCAGAATGAAAGACAGACAGAAACTGCTGAATGTGTTATGATGTCTAGTCCATGACCCCGCTTTTTCAAGTAAGGTTTCCAGAAATATCTATTTGGGCCTGTATGATGAGCAGCTTTAAGTCTACCAAATGCATAATGTGCTTATGTTTTATATCTAAAATAGTTCCATATGCTAGTTACATAATTCACTACTAGAGACGGTGTAAATAAAACTGTAATTCTCTGATGCTTTGCACCCTGAACACCTCCTGCCTTTGTCCTTACAAATCTACACTCTCCATTTCTTTCATCCACCCTCATTCCTCCCTGCGTTCCCTCCTTCCTTCCTCTGCGGCCCACTTCTGCATAGAGGGAATGGCAGCAGCAGCTTCAATAATTCACTTCCCCTCAGAACAGGTTGTGTTTGCATTGCAGGGCGCTGCAGGCGAGAATAGAGAGGGCGAGGAAGAAAGATTAAAAAACAAGGAAGAATGAAGAATGAAGTCGAAATGGGTGAAGACTTTGAATAGAAAGACAAAATGAAAGTAAAAGTAGAAATACAGCAGAGGGGAACGCCCGTTGAGAGTAATCATGATGTGGAAAAGCAAAAAAAGAGACAAGACCAGAGGGAAATTGTTTTAGAGGAAGCTCTTTCTTGTCTCGTGTGTGTGTCCTGAAAGGTGAGAAAGAGTAAGATAATGAAAGAGAGACGAGGAACATGTGAAAGGCTCCTCAAGCAGAAAGGGAAAAGGGAAGAGATGGGGACGGTTAGACTCTGATAAAAGAGAAAGCATGAGTAAACCAGCACCTATCACTGACACATTTTTCCCTCTGGTACCTGTAAATAGGCCTACCTCACAACTATGAACTACAAGTATCAGAAGTCTCTGCAAGCTCTATTAGATCCACAGCGGTGTGTTCAAAGCACTTCAATTAAACGTTTAATCCTTTAGCTCGGCTTGGTGCTGTGGTTAAGGAAAAACTACTACTACTAACTCAAAACATATAGTGTAGTTTTACTGTTGTGGTGTGTTTAGCTCTGATCTCAAAAGCATTGCGTAATGGAATAACATGAGATTTAATGAGATGTTTATGGTAATAATGTACAACATGGCGACTGCGATCTATATGACAGCGGTGGTGGTCAGAGGAATAAATTCTCAGAAATCTTGTGTGCTTTATTTTTGTACCTTCTAGGCTTCAAGGTCAAAAACATACATTTAGGAAAAGTCGTGGGCAGAAAGGCTTGTAGATTTTATTCAAGCAGAGTTATTTGAATTATGAAAACCCAAACGGTCTGTCAGACCTGGTCCTAGGTCCTAGTGTTGACAGAATATCTTTAGGGTTTTGGACAGCGTTTTTCATGAATTCTTTCCTGCTTTGGTGTTCAGCTGCATTGCGGCAAAAAATATTAATAAGTCTATCAAGCTCAGCTGAAGTTTGTTACAGGAAAGGAAACCAGATTTGTTTCATTGCCAAAGATTTGATTGAAGTTCTCTTGTACCTGGGCAAAAGCAAATAAAGTTTCCCACTTTGTCTCTCTCTCTCCCACACTGACTCTTTTCTCATTTGCTGAGCCCCATGTTGGTCTAGCTCTCCGTCTCTAGGGAGGCCTTTCTTCTTTTAGCTGCTCCGTATCTGGCCCTGCCCTTTCCAATGTCACTCTGGCTGTGTCTCTCTCTGTTTTTTAATATGAGTCTTTCGGCGCTGCCACGTGTCCCTTTTCTCCTCTTTCGCAAGCCAGATCCAAGTCATTTCAATGAATGTCAAATTCAGTAATAATTCATCAGCTTCAGCGGAAAGGTGTTGTTGTTGACAAGTAAATGAGGTGATGAATTTCAGAGAAACAGTGATTATGTCAAGTCAGTTTCACACACATAAAATTATGTGATTTCTTTCTAGATCACTTCAAATCCTCAATTCTCCTCTTAAAACACGTACAACACTGTTGCTTCTGTCTGCATTATCACTGTATGGCCATGAGATCAGCTGACGTATCAGAATTTTGCAGAGTGTATCTCTGGTTTCTTTGGATGAAAGTGTGAAATTTACCTGATACATTACTTTGCTTAACAACACCTCCACATCAGATGAAGATGGAGAAATTATTTTCTATGTGGGATATGTTGTCCTTACTGAGCCACAGGCACCACAGTGATCGAGATAGAAATAATATTCTCATATATGCACCTGGAAATAGCAGCTCTCATTTGTTTTTTTTTCCTGTCCTTGCTGAGCGCATTTCCACAAGCTTGCTACAGTGCAAGCTCCTTTTTACATTTTCACAAATTAATACTTGATTCGTCTCTCCATCTCATGAGATTTTGATTAGAAAAGACTTCCATCAATAGACCGACTGCACAGGACACCACTCACACATTTACTGTAGTACTCCACAGATTTAGCATCATGATGGACAGTTTTTTTTTGTTTTTAAGTATCAAAATCGATGCAACAGAACCAGAGATATCTTATTTTTTGTTTCCACGCCTTAACCTGCCGCCTACATCACAATGCAACTCCACCACCAGCACTCAGAGACCCGGGTGTGTTATTGTAGTGGCGAATGTCGCCTCAAGCCGCTGGCCTCAAGCAGAGATGAGGAGCGGGCTACAGAGGTCTGGTAAGCTCACCGATTTCTAACCACAGATCACATCAACAACACCCACAGATTTATTTTTTTCCATTTTGAAACTTATAGTCTTCAGCCCCAACCCACGCTGCCTCAAGTGACGCGGCTCCCCCTGGAGCCACAAAAATCTTTTTACAGTAAAACTTGTTTTCACAAATGCAGTAGTACTCCACAAGACCTGTAAACAGACTTTGATGTGTAAAATCAGTTCCATTTGCAAAAAATAGTTAGCAAGTGAAAAGAGAAGTTGAAATTGTAGTAGATGGAGTATAAACAAAACCAAACCTACTGAAAAAAGAGACCAAGCCTAAAACATCATCAATTCCAGGATTACTATGTCCATTTATCAGGGCTGTCAATCGATTAAAATATTGAATCGTTATAAATCTCAAGTTAATCGCATGTTTTTTATCTGTACAAAATGTAACTTAAGGAAGATTTGTCAAGTATTTAATACTCTTATCAACATGGGAGTGGACAAATATGCTTGCTTTATGCAAATGTATGCATATATTTATTATTGGGAATCAACTACCGACACAAAACAATGATAAACATTGTCCAGAAAACCTCACAGGTACTGCATTTAGCATAAAAAATATGCTCAAATCATAACATGGCAAACTCAAGCCTAACAGGCAACAACAGCTGTCAGTGTGTCAGTGTGCTGACTTGACTATGACTTGCCCCAAACTGCATGTGATTATCATAAAGTGGGCATGTCTGTAAAGGGGAGACTCGTGGGTACCCATAGAACCCATTTTCATTCACACATCTTGAGGTCAGAGGTCAAGGGACCCCTTTGAAAATGGCCATGACCGCTTTTCCTTCCTTCCTCCGTTTTCCAAAATTGAGTGTAAGTCTGGAGCATTATTTAGGCTCCTTTGTGACAAGCTAGTATGACATGGTTGGTACCATGGCTTCCTTATTCCTTATTGTAACAATATGCAGTTTTATATAACTAATATTATAAAAAAAAAAACATAATGGTTTAAAATCCATTCAAATTAACTCAATTGGAACATGATGGGTGGTGTGGATGAGGAGGTATTTGAGCTTCTCTGGTATGCCAGCCCAAAAAGGTGACCTCCACATTCAGCTGGGCTCTGTGTGAACCGGGCAGCAAGGTTTACATAAAAAATATAGTAAATGTATTCTCATTCTTCTGTAAACTGACAAATTCTAGTCAGGGTTAAAACTGTACTTCTCTTCATCCAATATCAGCTCGTCCTCATTCCCAGAGCGTCAAATATCGATGCTTTGTCACGGCCATTGCCGTTTGATACCGCCGCACGAGGCCTCCTTTTGCGGTAGTAGGAGACACAACGGGCTTTCCATTAACTACAATGTAAACCCATCTGCGGCAACAGTAAACACACAGGGAAAGTGCGCCGGGAGTGATTGTGGTGACGTAGTTAAAAGAGCGAAAGAGACACACAGGGCGGGCGGGAGGGAAGTTGGATAGGTGTAATAAACATGTTGTTTTTTCCTAAATCTAAATAAGTGTTTTTGTTGAATTCACAACATTAAGTATGTGTTTACTGCGACTGAAAAGCGACGCAGAGGAGTCTGACAAAGCGACAGTGTGTGACAAGTCGGGATGCGAACGTGTTGCCAATATACTGTATATAACAAGCATTTAATTTTATTCACAATGAAAACAATTGTTGAATTTCAGTCTCCTCTTTGTGTCACCTGCTTCCACCCAAATCAAACCACCTTTCCTCACGACGCACCTTTCCCTCTGCCCTCATTTCCTGCTAGCCCTCGCTGTCTGCTTGCTCCCCAGTGTCAGCCCTCCGCCCTGCTTCCCGAAGCCTGTCTGCAGCTCTCAATGACAGTGTGCGCTATGTCCTATATATGCAGTAAGTGGAGAGGTGGGTGGATGCTTGCCACTGAATCGGCGGATGATAGCGAGAAGATGACAGGGCTTTGGAGGAGAGAGGTGCTGGGTGTAAAGAAAGCAGAGAACTTATATGTGAGGAGAGAGGGGGGAAGGAGAAAAGTGATGAGGAGAGTTAAAGGGAGGTATGTGTTGAAAGGGTTTGGATGAAGGCAGAGAATTAGGATGGAATGAGGATGTAAAGTAAAGAATGGGTACATTTTATCCCATTTTGACATGTTATGGGTAGCTATGGATGGCTGGGAAGGAAACGAGGATCAGAGAGAGGAAAGAAGAAGGGAAGAGAGGAAGATGACAGGGACATCTTTCTTGACAGGTAAAAGTTTAGTCGATGGGTAAAGACAGAATGAGGGAGGAGGAGGAGGATGAGGAGAGGGATCAGGATGTGCAGCTGGTGGCAGGTAAATTGCTACACACTGACAACATGGGGACTTTTTAACATATCCGACAGATTATACCCCGTCTCCTCTGAGCCAGCTGAGATGCACGGAGAAAGACGGGAACGTGTGAGAGCAGCAAGCGAAAATTTCAAACATTTAAAGTGCCAGAATTTTTTTTACTGAAACCGTCATGAGGTGGGGAGGAGGAGGAGGAGGAGGAGGAGGAGGAGGAGTGGGGGGGGAGTTGTTTGTTGCTGAGGGAGAGCAAGTTTGAGAGTGAGAACTAGAGAGAGAGGGCGAGATCTCCGAGCAGCACGCATTGCTGAATTATTGAGGCCAGACGTGTGTAGCAGTAGAAGATAGATTTCCAGTGTTGATCCCTTCCTGCTGTCAGAAAGTTTAGTTGGACACGACCAACTCCAGCAGTTGTGGTTGTTTTATCGTTGTTCGGGGGTTTTCAGAGTACACCACAGGGAGAGGCAGAGCATATGTAAGAGGAGCAGCCTCCAAAAGTGTGGTTTTAGCAGTGTGTGTGTGTGCTCCCTGACACTCTTTAAGTCGGCGCATATCTGTATGATAAGGTTTTCCCCGGCAGTCAGTGGCTGTGTGCAGGTTTTATATGAAGTGACAGATCAATATATATATATATCTGTGTTGAAGGTGCGACAGGCGGCGAGAACGGCTGCCTGTATGCATAGCACTTTGCAAACTGTGAAACCCTCAGTGCGAGTCAACAATATCGCAAATATTTTAAAGCTCCCCGAAGAGATTTACACCTGCAGAGACTGGTGTGTCGATGCTAACAGATGGGGATTGTTAAAAAAATATTAAAGATAAACAAATATACAAATATAATCCCATGAACCCTTATGTAGTGTGTTCTAACCAGCTTCCATGGAAATAAGGTTTTGTACAATTTAGAAAATAATGTTTGCTAGACTGATAAAAAAGTGGTCAGACTTAAAGTCCCCCTTCACTCAGTCACATTTTGCTTATTGTTGGATGTTCGATCTTCACCGTGCTGAATGATGCGCAAAGTTTACTTTTGCTAGTTGTAAAATGTATCTGCTGAAGGGGGAAAGTTTCTCTGTGCTCACCTTAAATCTCTTTTTTTTATTAACTATATTTAAGTGAAATATTCACAATGATTCGTGTTGAAAATGTAACAACAAATAGAGCATTTAACCTTAAATCTCTTTAAATGCGTGAGTATGATTTTGTGACATCATAGCTAGTTTGGAAGACAATCGTGGTCCAATATGCAACTTATACAAGTGTCCTGTGGAAACTTGAAGCCTCCAGTGCACATACACTGAAGATGGATTCTGGATCTTTTTCAATGAGGTACAAGGAGTAGGTGTAATTCTACATTTTATTTAAAAGGTAATTGAACTTTTTTGTCCAAAAGGCATTATTGGTCACTATAAATACCATAGATGTGGGTCAGTAGGGGCCTACTAAATTTTTTATAATTTATTCCCATGGTAGATCACCAAAAGAAGGTATAAAAGAACACAACAGCTACCTCTAGTGACCGTAGTAACTATGACAGGAGCAGAAGCGGAAGGCAGGCGCTGTAGCAAAGACAGCATGAAACTCCATAACGGGGTGTAGGTCGGGGGACGACGGATGGGACACAAAACACAGGCCTACCGGAGTTTGCATCCAACAAGAGACCAACAACGTGTAGTTGTCTTTTTATTCACTAACATTAAGTTTCACTTTCACTTTGGAAACAGTTATTTTAAGCCAAAACATGATGTTTTTCCCTAAACTTAACTAAGTGGTTTTGTTGCCTAAACCTAAAGAAGCCTTTTTGTTTGTCCCCAAATGTAACGTTTCATGCAGTTTTACAACGTGTTAGAACGTGTTGTTTTTAAGTTTCGCTTTCACTTTTACAACGTAGTAGGCCCATATTAACCCACATCTATGGTGCTCATAGCAACCGATAACACCTATTTAATGGCCAGATAACAGTCAAATTGGGTAGTGTAATTCAACAATTCTTTAATACGGTCAATTGAACTTTTTTGGCCAAAACCCCACTTCAGACAATCAGTTGTTATTCCAAGCAGGGTATTCTAATATGTCTTAAAACGTGTATCGAAGGGATCTTTAAAGTTACCGTCTGTGAAATATTTGAAATCCCCCAGTGGTAGTAACAAAAAAGACACTTTGGCAGAGAGCAATGCAAAACTGAAAGCAACTGGAATAGTCTGATCATTCCACAAACAACAACTCCACTGGAATAATCTGAAAGATGCTCTAATCACATAAGAAATCCTACATACAGCAGCTTTGAAATTATGTTAGAAACACACCCTAACAAATATTAGAATTTCAAAATGAAACTAAGCAAAAACATTGAAATAAAAAGTTTGTTTAAAGAGTGATGCCAGAGAAAGAGATAAGTGCTGACACAAAGGACGGGAGGGCGAAAGAGAAGGTAGTGAAGAAGAAAGAGAGTGACAGTGTGAGAGGAGTGCAGGAGGAGACAGACGGTCTCTGATGTAAGCCATGTTCGCACCGCTGTTCACAGCCGTCCTGTCGCCTTTATGAATAAGTTAGATGCCAAATGTTCCCTCCCTCTCATGTCCGTGCATGCAAACGCACACACACATGCACTACACACCTTATTCCTTCACTCACCGGGATCAGGCCCTGTGCACACAAAAACACTAACACAAAACACCTACACTCCAACAGCTTTTTTAATCTTAGCCTCAACAAAATATTAAATTGCCCTGCATTCATAAATTGTGTACAAAGACAGAAGCACGGACACACACACGTCTATATTCCCTCATGAAGCAGAGCTAGTAAGAGGCTTGATAATGTCTGACAGAGTGACAGGACTACAGAGCAGAAAAGTGAAGTCCCACTGACAGTTTTTCCTACTCACAGGGCACCCACGTCGTCCTGTTACACTCTGGACCACTCTCATCCAAAGAAGTGTGTGTGCGTGTGTGCGTGCGTGGTTGTGCGTGTGTGCGTGCGTGGTTGCGTGCGTGCGTGTCACTGACTAACTTCCCGGTACAGAGGGATGAGAGTGGGTGAGAGTGAGGTAATGATCTATGAGTTCAGCGAAAGGTAAAAGCAGTGAGAGATTTTTGTACACGTGCATATCATGTGAAAATTGTGCGTGGGCTCTCGTGCATGTGTGATTGTGCGTGGATGTGATCTGCATGAACAAGAACATAATCATCTGAGAGAGTCGAATACAAAGACAGGGGAAAAAAAAGAAATCAAAATGAACAGATAGAGAGGAGGGTTACGCGATGATCAGTGAGCAAAATATTATAATAATTCTGCCCGCACTTCAGTACAGGCGCATGCTGCTGGAGTGTTTCTCTCCTCATTGTCAAGCTTCTTCTCCTAACTTGGAAAAAACGGAAATATCTTCAGGGAATAAATTCAATCAGTCTGTCAATCTGTATTTATTCATACACGCTCAATGAAGGAGGATAGTGATTCAAGTTGCTCCACAGTGTGGACTAGCAAATGAGATTTATAGTTAAGGTTGACAGAAAACAGACAAGATGAGACAAATGTCCCACAATCAACAATGTCATCCAATGGCTTTTAGTGCATTAGTCTAGTAAAATTTACATTTTGTGAATTACGCGTTACATTCTTTAGGTTTGGGCAACAAAACCACTAAATAAAGTTTAGGGAAAAACATTGTGTTTTGGCTTAAAATTACCACGTTTCAAAAGTGAAAAAGAGACAACTACATGTTATTGGTGCCCGTAGGTGTGAATGTGAGCGTGGATGGCTGTCTGTCTCATGTGTCAGCTCTGTGATAGTCTGGCGACCTGTCCAGGGTGTACCCCGCCTTCGCCCAATGTCAGCTGGGATCGGCTCCAGCCCCCCCGTGACCCTGAACAGGATGAGCGGTAACAGATAATGGATGGATGTTTTTGGTTTCACACAGGATGCGAACACCAATCTCCTGAGTGATTACTACGGTCGCTGTTGTCTTCTTTTATACCTTCTTTCGGTGCTTTTCTATGTGACTAGATGATAAAAACCTACTATTGTGTGTAGTAGGCCCCTATTGACCCACATCTATGGTGCTTATAGCGACTGATAAGGCCTATTTAATAGCCTGACAATAGTCTAATCAGCTGGTTGATTTGAAGATCAAAATCCCCACATTTACAGTCTTCATGCTAAGCTAAGCTAACAGGCTACTGCCTCCAGCTACATATTCACTGTGATGACATGAGTGGTATCTCCTCATAAAACTCTCTGCAAGAAAGCAAATAAGCATATTTCCAAAAACTATTCCTTTAAATTACAAGTTATACTCCACACCTCTCGGACTCTTTAAATTACAAGAATTAACTATTCGTTAAGAAAAAGACATGTTATGTATCATGTCTGATGGAAGGAGCCACCCACTAACCACCACATTAACCATATGCAAATAAGACAAACATCCGAGGCAGGCAGGCAGCTTACACTTTGGTGTTAACACATACAGTATATACACACATATTACACCAAGACTTGCCAGGCTATGCTTTCTAAGGAAATATATTACTATTTTGCCTCACTCGGAGGCCCCAGTGTGCCAGACTGCCCACCTCTACCTGCTGCTTTGTGCCCACCCAGAGCTCAGAGTGTAACTGGTGGGAAGCAGGGTGATAAATCAGACCTCCCAAGACGTTGTCTTAGCACTCTTATCCTTTAGCCCCAGGTAGCAGGGCTAGTGTAAACCACAGTCAACATATCACTTTGGCCATAGGCCTATGGCTCTGCTGCTGACCTGTGGGTTAATAGAAATGTTGTCAGGCTTTAATATCCAGTCACCCGTACAGAAAAAAATAGGAAACTAGAGAAGAGAGGAGAGGAGAGGAGGAAATGAGAGAATCAAGGACAAAAAAAACAAAGAATGAGCTGAGTAAGCATCAAAACAAAGTGGCTGCGTACTGTATTGTGTATGTGAATGTTCTCAAGGTGTGACCTTTTTAATATCAAGGCAGCGAGGGCTACACCGCCACACAATGGACCTAGTTAACGTGAGAAAAAAATGGGAGCAAGATGAGATAATTAAAGCACCATGTGCACTAAAATTTTTAGCAGAAGGGATGGGATCAGAGGGACTGAGAGATGAGTGGAGACAGACACAAAAAGACGGAGGGGGAGCAGGCAGATACCACCACTCCCGTCTAATAGCTAAAGTACTTAACATCCAAGTTTTTCATTTTTAATTGTCTGATATACATTACAAACAATAAAGACACTTGCCAACATTCCTCCATCTCTGCCAAACCAATAATCTCCTTTCTGTTTTGTGCAAAGAATAGCTCTCCTAATCTTCTAGCACTCTACACCACGATCAAGCTTCTTTAGAAGACAACCCACTGGATATTTCCGGCCAAATATTGACCAGCTTTTCATGCCTCCTTTCAGTTAGATCGATCCATCGATCCATCGATCCATCGATCTGTCTGTCTGTCTGTCTGTCTGTCTGTCTATGTATCGTCATCATTTGGACAGTTGGACAAAACAGTTTGAGCACCACTAACTAAATTCCAAGGACTTTAATCAGACCTAATACAGAGGGAAAGGTCATCCAACAATCGCTGACGTTACTGATCACATTAATGTGGAGAGGGTGCAATCTGTAAAGTAGGGATGCACAATCCGACTTTTTCAGTCCCTATAGCGATACCTGGGTTTTGGGTATCGGCCGATATCGAGTACCGATCTGATACCAGTGTTTTATGTGTAACGCAACATCAGGCTTGACTTACACATTGTTTTCCTAACTTTGTAAAACAAAATGTAACAAATAAATGCATAAATATATATATAAATTTAAAGAATTGTTATTCATTATTAAAATAATAAATCCACAAGCAGCTTGGTAAAAAATCTTAAAAATTAAGAGGAAATACAATTCAAGTGTAAAGCTTTTTAATGCAGCAACAAATTGGTCAAAACTTAAACATGGTGTCAAATTCCAGTATATAATTTATATAGATTATAAACATAGAATTGAATTGAATTGAATAGATCGGCCCCATTGTCACCGATATCCGATCCAGTTATTTGAGTCATTATCAGCCCGATATCCATTCCGGTATTGATATCGGTGCATCCCTACTGTAAAGCAAAAAGAGGTGCGTGCGCGTGTGTGTGTGTGTGTGTGTTTGTGTGTGTGTGTGTGCGTGCACCTGTGAGTACAGTGAGCAGATATAAAGCAAAGAGGTAAAGAGTAGGAGGAGGACAGTAGGTGTCAGATTGTGGGAGGGAAGAGATTATCATCATTTCTAGTTTACAGTAATGCTTCAGTCTCTTTCTATCACCGTCTCCCCTCCCCTCCTCCACCATTGCCTCAGAGCCACCGATAAATTATGGATGCTTATTAGAAAAGGGCAATATTCAGCATCCAAAATAAACTCGGCAGCGAGAGACATAAAAGAGAGAGAGAGACACAAACAAAAAAGTGCTGATGTGGGCAGAGGAAGAGTTAAAGTCGCAGGGGAGCCAGTCGCCAGGCCAGTTAAACCTGGAATGATATCTTTCTAGGTCACCGCCTTTCAACCCATGTGCCACGGCGAGCTAATGTGCTGCAACGAGTAAATCTCCACGTCGAGACGATGCTCAAATGTTGGGTGCTCGTCTACACAGGCACAGCAAATAAAAAAACTAGCGTTCCAAGCCCTTCATTCTTCCTTGGGCAACATCTTCAAAGTGATGTAAAATTTGTGCGCGATGTAGGCATATTAAACTTTTTCACTTTCTGCATCTCTTGTAGTGCTTTGTTCTATGGCCAGTGGCAAGGCTTCAGCTCTCCTGCTGCTGCAGGGGCCTTGCTCAAATCTACGAAAAAAAAAATATTGCTAAGCAAAATCATTGATTTAAATTCATTTAATTTCCTGTTAACAAGCACATAATGAAGCATCGTATTGCAGCCTAATGCAGTTTGAATTCCATCTACAGGCACCAGCTAATGGTTTCTGTGTGACTTTGTCGAGCAATCGATAATTTGGTGTCCCTGTGAACTCTGTTGCCTCGCAGAGTGTGATGTGATGCAGCACCAAAAAGATGGAGAGACACTTTTTCTAGTACATTTTGTCTGTATTGATGTCGGATGAGGACACGCATCCTGCCAGACTGTCTTGAAATTTTGCTGAACCTCCCCTAATCCTTAAGTATGTTGAGAGTTGGCGCGTGTGAATGCCACATCATGCTTGTAATGCTTGGGATTACAGTATATCCAGATTAAATGAAACTTGAAAATCGCTGCATATGTATGCAGGGATGTTTTGCGATCCGAGTGTGGAGATGCATATAAATACAGCTTATCCCAAAAAAAAAGCTGTAAGAAAGGGTAGAGGACTCTAATAAAAAATACATACAAGAAAATTATCTGAATAAACGTACATAGAAACATATGGTGTGCAGCTTCTCTTTTGAAATAAAGCATTTCCTTGGTGCACTCGTCTGTCCAATTTCTATTTGAGGGACAGGTGTTACAAGCTTTTTGACAGCCTATCAAAATTCACAGAAGTACAATCAATACTACACTGCTGCAAGAGAAACAGTGACTGATCCACTAGTCCCTGCTGAGCCAGCAAACTGTTGTAGTGGGAAGGAAAGTGTGTCTGCCGCACAAACACGTCCCACACACACACAGACTCATAGGTTTAACTCACACACACACGCTGCATTTGGCACGTGAAATCACATTTACACTCACGAGCACCGAACACCTGCATGCAACAGCCTCACACAGGCACGAGCTGACAAAAAAACTCATGCATCCAAACACCCCCCCAGAGAAGGCTACAGTAAATGAAGCTCACAGCCGTCCAAAGCGCTGACATCAATCAGGCACGCTTACACCGTCGGGCTCCCGACGGACGGCGAGTCGCATCTGTCTGCTGGAGCAAGTGCTAAACAATTCCAAAAGTTAGGGAAACCATTTTATGCATATCTTCATACACGGCAGCAAGCGTGCCAAGCTCGTTGGCTCTCTTCCCGATCCCCCCCACTCGTGTTCTTGTGTAAAAATTGTGAACCGATTTGTTTTTTCTGAATTAATCTTTTTAACGTTGATGATTTACCTATACATGAAACAGTTGTTGCACGGGTGAGCGCAGCTGAGCACCTCCATCACACAAGCCACCTGGGAATCTGGGGGCCTGTGAATGCTGGCCAACACGATTCCCACAAAGCTTTGGGACTTTTTTTGTCCCTCAGCTGAGACACTTGCACATAAGACAAATAAGCTACCACACTGGGAAAAAAACAAAATATCAGTGCAGCCTCCACCGCTGGCACTGACTGCATACCTTTCTGCTTCGACCCACTGCGTATTTGTGACAAAGCCCATGAGGCACGGATGCACAAACTCTTCATGACAATCAGTGTATCACTCTGTAGAGAGCCCAAAAAACTGTTTCATACAGTTATTATGAAAAAAAATAAATGAGGACGAGAATGCACAAGGGTAAACTGGAGATGTGAGCCTTCTGCAGGACAGCAGAACTAGATCAGAAAAGTCACTCCATGAGGAGACAACTGATTGAAAAAATGAACACACACGACTCCAAAATGATTGCGGCCACTGAAAGTAACTCATGAGTTCTGGATACCATGTGTTTTTAAACTGTTACATTGCAAAATGTTTAATATACATATGCTGGAAATATTTATAACAGATAACGCTGGATTTATCAAAGCGGGTACACCAGCAGGTAAAAATGATCCCAGATAAGTACATGTGACGCCACTAAAACTACATTATTTATCATCGTAAGACCATGTTAGACATTTCCTATAAAAACAGATAGTGGAAAAAAAATAAACTCCTTGAGATCCCATCCAGCACTGTCACAGTACACAGACACTGCTCTGCCTGCAGCTGTGGGTCCCAAAAATACAACAGATTTTGTTTTTTAGTAATGTCTATTAAGGCATTTGTGCAATACTTCAACTGGTGGTCAAAACAAAATACATGCAGAGAAAAGATCTGAGATTTGTCTGTAAGTGGTTTTAGTTTACACTAATACTGACACCTGCAGCATGAGGTATTAGAGTGATTACCTGGCAGTGGGCCTACAGTACATGCTTCAGCAAATGACAGATTGTCAGCGTTTTTCTCGGTGTGACGGCAGGCTGCGGGATTGCTTGTGACAACAGCACTCCATGCTACTAAACAGAGCTTGTTTTCAATGGCTGCCACATGCCTTCAAACATCAAAATCAAAGTATCAAAGCTGACGGATCAGTTTTGTGCGTTTGCCTTGCCCGAAGGGACAGGAGGATGAGGATGCATATCTGGCCTGTAGCTGAAGAAACTGAGCCTCTGTAGTGCGGCGAGACAGTCTGAAAAGGGAACAAATCTCCGCTTTATCCTCAAAAGCACAGTGCTGTTTAACCTGACAGAGGCGAGCCACGTCTTATCCTCTTGCTGACACCTGTTGTCTGCGCGCGGGTGAGTGCAGAAATAGTGGGGAAGTTAAATAGTGGCAACCTCCATTCAGTAATAACCATAAACCTTAAACAATCATTTAAATCGGTAGCCCTAATGTGGATTTTTTTTTTTCATAAAGATTTATATCAGCCTAAAAATGGAATAAGATTTACAGTAGGTGGGTTTCCCCTCCACACTAGATTGCTGGATGTTTTCCCAGCCGCCTCCTCCTGCGACTTCTAAGAAGCAATATCTCCCTTTCAAGTTAATTTGCTGTCTATCTCCCTGAAGCTGTTCTCACAGTAGTTTAAACGGCAGTTATTATACCGCCTCCTATTAGCGTGTCTTCCTGAGACGCGGACAATAATATGTGGCGCGGAGAAGCCCTTTAATTAAGGTTATGGGCTAATAATTGGACAAATTAACATTGCTGCTGCAATGGAGCTCAGTCAGCCTGCACTAATAAAGTATGCATTGATGTGGTAACAGGAATGCATTTGTAAATATGGCGTTTCTTCTTCTTACCGTAAACTCCTTGGCCCCGGGCAAGAGGATAGACACTAGAAAATAACAAAATCCAGAAAAGCTCCATGTTCAGCTCAGTTCCGTCATAACCTAAGAAAAGAGGGAGACACACACACACAGTGAGACAACATTGTCTTTTACACTCATGCCAATAAAGCACATTGAATTGAATTGAGCGGTGAAAACAGGGGCACAGAGAGGGGAACAGCCTGTGACAAACAAGAGGCGACAGCTGAGTGATTGTTATCAAAAGGGAAGAAGAGGTACTTTCAAATTGGTTTTTTTCATGTTCGACTATGTCTCCTTCAACCCTTTAAGCCATGGAAATAATATCACAGAGCAATTTAGTGCAGCCTACATTGTTTCATTCGACTTAAAGGACGCGTAATTCAATCTCAAATTGTGGATTATAAAGTTTACAAGCAGGGCTGAGTGTGTGTTAGAGAATTGGAGATTGATAGGATTGTCCTCTGTTAAGCTTGACTAAACTTCACTCCACACACACACACACACACACACACACACACACACACACACACACAGTCAGGACAGGAGAAAACGAAGGGATCAGACTGCAGTATTCATGGAGGATTAGCTACAACAAGTGGGGTCGTGAACATTGGACCCCAAACACTCACACACACCGCTTTTTGCTTCAGATCAATACTCATCCCTACAGTGTTTCTGCAGCAGAGAGAGGGTGAGAGGTCTAACTCCTATACAACAAAAACACTTTTTGTTTGTTTATCCTGATATTTGTAGACATCACCTGTCAGTGTTATTTCTCTGCACAATTTTAGAAACCTGTTGGAAAAACCTGAAGGAAACAGGATGGAAAAAAATCAGGTGGAGTCAGGAGGAGCTAATGATGGACCCTCTTGTTTGTGACTCTGCTGACCGAACATGAGGATTTTCCTCCTTCACATTTTGAATAATGGCTCTGATGCCGGCTGCATTGACAGGCTGCGTTTACACAGCGATCAAAGTTTCATTATAGGATGCATGTGAGTTAATATAGCCTATACATTAATGTCAGGATGCGCTGAATGAGACTTGCTTATATACTGACATGATCGTTACATTTACCTGCGTAAAAAAGAGATGATGCCAATTAAACAAAGGCGGATATGAAGACCCAGAATTTTGAATGTCACCCTTGAGGCTAAATAAGTGTAATTAGAGATACTGATGTCAAATTCACTGCCTGCTTTAAGATGTTCACAAATATGTGCACATTTCATTTTACACAGAGTGATGCGAAAAGACGATAGATAAAACCTATACCAAAAATAAACCTGTAGTCTCCGTGCAGTGCATGGCATGTAATCTCTACCTTGTCTCCGAGGTGCCGTGCTGTGGGTCAGTCTGCTACCCGGCGCTAAGCGCTCTCCTCCCGGCTCAGCGAAGAGGATTCCTCCGCTCTCTCTCGGAGACCCAAACCCAGCCTCCTCCTCCGGGTCTCTCCACACAAAAAAATGTGTTGGTGGAAAAAGTTATATATCCTCCTCCAGTGTGGGCGTCCGGTGGTGTGAGCTTTTACAAATTCCCGGGAAGTATAACAGGAGAGTTTTCCTCTCAGATGATCTCCTTGGTGTGTTCAACTTTTTATTTTACGCACGGAGAAGAAGCGCGGAGTCTTACCGCTGCTCGGCTCCACAAAGAGTCCACACCTCTTCCAAAAGAGAAAAATAAAACCACTTTGGAAAAACTCTCAAGCAAGGCTAGTTTGGTAAAAAAAAAAAAAAAAAACCTATCTCCTCTTTTGTGGACTTTTAAAGGCGTGGTTGAAATGGCTCTACTGTCTCTCTCTGTGTGCCTCTGACCGGTGACAGCCTATTCTAGAACACAATGAGTCTCTTCTAGAACACAATGAGTCTCTTCTAGAACACAATGATTCTCTTCTAGAACACAGTCATGATGCGCTCTGAGAATGAGCTCCTCTCCGCTCCACCGTTCAATCAGCGCTGTGTCTGTCTGTGGACTCCAAGTGATGCTGGCCAAGTGGAATATGTGCGCAGACTGTGAACGACCGCCCCTGTCTCTGAAGGGAGAGAGAGAGAGGGATGGAGATGGAGAGAGAGAGAGGACAGAGGCTTCCTTCCACATAGATGCGCTCAAACCTCACAGCAGCTCCACACTGGAACAGGTTGTCAGAAGAACAACATCAGTTCCCCCCTCTCTCTCTCTCTTATTTTTCTCCCCTCCTCCCTTTTGGGGGTACCACAGGACGTGTTTAAGAGTCAGCGGTGGTTTTCGTGTTTTTTCTCTGTTGTCGACTCTTTTTTGGCGGAGTTCAGCCAGCTGCGGTGCCACCACCAATCGTCGGTGCCAATTAGGAGTGAAAGGCGCTCCGAAAGTTTTTGTGCCTAATGGAGGAGCCCTTAACACCATCACCATCACCCCTCCCCGTGGACCAATTATTTATGACAGTCAAAATAGAC
The DNA here is from genome assembly GCA_916700685.1 of Adelosebastes latens. Classification (NCBI taxonomy): domain Eukaryota; kingdom Metazoa; phylum Chordata; class Actinopteri; order Perciformes; family Sebastidae; genus Adelosebastes; species Adelosebastes latens. The sequence goes on from CAKAKR010036338.1 coordinate 21,263, forward strand.
TGAACCCCCCATATACACATTCTCTCCATCACACACACACACTTTCATCGACTGCCCTCCCTCCTCTCCTCTATCTCTGTTTCTCAACTCATTGTGGAGGGTTTTTCTTTTTACTTCCCAACGTGGCCACAGGGGGGCGTGTTTAGAATAGAATAGAATAGAAAGCTTTATTGTCATCGTATTAAATACAACGAGATTCACAGTTGCCACTTCTGGTCAGTGCTTTACAACAAATACTTGACAAGACTAAACGAGGCAGATAAAACATATAACAGGTAAAACACACACACACAGTTATAAAGCAAATAAAACAGGTAAAGTAGATGTAATAAATAAATAAATACAAACAGAAGTGTTACACTAGAAGTATAAAATATAAAAATAGATATAATGTAAACAGAGGTAATTGCACTTGTAAAACAGGTAAAGTAGATGTAATAAATAAATAAATGTAAAAGGTAGTTGCACTTGAGGTGTATATTGCATCATAGTGTTTCAGCTCAGTGCCACCACTGGGTTGCACGTGCGCGTGTGTGTGTGTGTGTGTGTGTGTCGTGATGGTGGTCTGAAAGCGTCCAGTGTAAAGAGCCCCTTGCATTTCTGGCCTTTTCCAACGAGAGCTGTTGGTTTATCACAAAGCAGCGTCTCTGTGTGCAGCTGGCGTGAATGAAACAGACACTTTAAATATCAAGCAGCCTGCTTATCAGACTGGAGCGAGCAATCTGTCACCGGGATACAAGGAATATTGAATTTCACTGCTGTTATTTTTTACAATATACATTTCATAAAGATTTCAGTTTTAACTTAAAAAAAAGACTTGATTATTATTTGTGTGCCTATATATTTAAAGCAGCAGTGGGTAGAATTGGAGCGAATATGATTAAAAAAAAGGCATTTTTATAAAATGGTCACTATATCCTGACAGTACTGCATGAGACAGGTAATCTGAAAAAAAAAATCATGTGTCTCTGTGTCCTCCAGTGCTCCTAATGGCATCTGCAAGATTTCACAGACCGGAGGAAAACAACAAATCAGAGCCGAGCTGGAGCCTTGCCGTCTCTGAGCAACTGTCAATCACTCGCGAACTCCGATCAAACGGTCAAACTAGGCAGCGCTGATCAAATATGAATCAATATTCTGTTACTGTAATGCCTATTTCTTGCCTCAAATATATCCAGAAACATCTTAGTTTACTGTTTAGCTGTAAAATGAGAAAGTTTGTGACGTGGCAGCCATGTTGAGATCAGTTGAGGAAACACCAAGCACCGCCTCCCAACCTGGAGCAAAG
>CAKAKR010036339.1:0-32027 GCA_916700685.1 Adelosebastes latens
ATAATGAATAAGAAGGAGCAGGGCAATAAAACAGGAATACAAATATGCAAAACAAAAAGTAAGATAGAATTAAAGACATACATCAGTTTGTGAATGAGCTGAAAAAGTTAAAGAAAAGTAAACTCCTGGTGCATGGGTTTATATTTCACAGAGACACAGAGACAGCTGTGGTTCAGGTGGTGATATGTGTGGAGGGTCTTAGCTCTTCCTGATGAGTTTTACTCACTTCCTTTCCCCCCACCGGGCTGCACAGAGGCCAGCTGTGGGGGACGAGAGCCACGCTGTGTTTATGGAACGAGTTATGGCCAAGGAAGGAGGGCGTAGGCTGCCTGTCTAACACAACAGATTTACATTGTTTGCTCCAAACACAACAAGATGTATGTTTATGTTCTCACATCTATATTTACAGTTATTATATTGCCACCAATTTACCTAAAAAATAATTAAATCCTGTATTTTATCATCTAATGTATGTAATGTATTGAAGCCCCTATCTTTATGCTACTATGAACTTCCCTAGCATATTATTATATATTTTATTATACCCTTGATGGAGTGCACATGGTCAAGTGAGTAAGACATGATTATAATAAGGCAAAATGGATGACAATAATTGAATATTAAACTTGATAATTAGTATCTTAATAATAATTAGTTTTATACTATATTTAGTTAAAATCCCAGCAGCAGCATTTTGGATGGACTGAAGGCAATCTCTTTATTCTGACATAGGCCAGAAGTCAAAGTAACTATTTGCTGTAGTCCAGAGGAGATACAAAAACAACAAAAACAACCAATCAGAGGCGAGCAGTCTCTGGGCACACACAGAATATTTATATTGATATCAGCGCTGCCTAGATTGACCATTTGATCGGAGTTCACAAGTTTCGTGTGACAGCTGCCCAGAGACAGCTCGGCTCTGATTGGTTGCTTTCCTTTGGCACTGTGAAATCTTGCAAAATCCATTCGGAGCACCGGAGGACACAGAGGAACAGGATTTTTTATCAGATTACCTGTCTCAAGCACTACTGTCAGGTTATAGTGACATTTTATAAAAAAAATACTTTTTTAATCATTTTTGCTCAAAGTTACTAACTGCAGCTTTAAGCATTTCCATTTTATGCTACTTACTTCTGCTTCAGAGGGGGAACATTGTGCTCCGTACTCCACTACATTTATTTTACAGCTGTAGTTAGTTGCTTAGAGGTTCATAACAATAGCCTACAATAATAAAATTAATATAGCAATATAACATTCTGAAAATGACAATTCTGCAAAATGAGCACTTTTATTTTGATACTACTGCACTTTTACTTTGGTAAAATTTTGAATGCAAGACATTTACTTGTAATGGAGTATTTTAACTTTGTGGCATTACTACTGTTTTCAGGCTTTAGAAAATCTAGCCTGTCATGGGAGACTTTGGCCCATCATAGGTCATTTCAGAGGGAGCGTTCCTATTGGCTGTGCTCCGGCTGGTGGGCGGTGCTTGGTATTTCCTCAATTTATCTCAACATGGCTGCTGGGTCACAAACTTTCTCATTTTACAGCTAAACAGTACACTACAAGATGATTCTGAAAACATTTGAAATAGGCATTACAGTAACAGAATATTGATTCATATTTGATCAGCGCGGCCTAGTTTGACCGTTTATCTGAGTTCATGAGTGATTGACAGCTGCTCAGAGACAGCAAGGCTCCAGCTCGGCTCTGATTGGTTGTTTTCCTCCGGTCTGTGAAATCTTGCAGATGTCATTAGGAGCAGCGGAGGACACCAGAGGGACACAGAGGCACATGAGTTTTTTCAGATTACCTGTCTCATGCACTACTGTCAGGATATAGTGACCATTTTATAAACATAACTTTTTAAAATCTTATTTGCTCCATTTCTACCCACTGCAGCTTTAAGTAAATTCAGATCTATGTAGGCTATTCATCGGTCACATTTTGTTTTACAAAGTTAGGAAAGCAATGTTTAAATCAAACCTGATGTTGCCTTACACATAAAAGTCACATCCACACAGTGAGGCCAACATTTTATTAATTAAACACTGATATCAGATCGGTACTCGGTATCCCCAAACCCCGGGTATTATCGCTAGTATCGCGACTGAAAAAGCAGCTAAAGCCAGACAACAAGTTGTTGTTGTTATTAATATTATTAATAATAATAAATGAGATGCATGAGGCAGAGAGACGAAGGGGGCTTTCCGCACACATGCATAAGAAAGGGCGGCGCTGGTTGCCATGAAAGTTATCACTCAGATCGTAGATCGTAAATTCGTGAGCCTGGTTCATAGCTCAGGGCTTCTGCCCTTTTCTATCCATAGAATCATAGGAGGGAGGAGAGAGGAGATGGAGGAGGAGCCCAGTTGGTGTTGAGGCAGCATGGCCCATGCCCGGCCAGTTGAGGAGTTTTTTTTTTTCTTGTTTTCTTCCTTTTCCACATAACAAAATAAAATAAAATGAAATATGGATAAAACAAAATGGAGAGAAAAATAAATTAAAGAAAGAAAAAATAAATAAATAAACAAATAAAAAGAAAGAAAGAAAGAAAGAAAGAAAGAAAACTTAAAAAAAAAAGCCAACATAACTGGGCAAGATCAATATCATGTGACTGTGTGTGGTGCCTGGTTGATAGCTCAGGGCTTATGCCCTTTTCTATCCATAGGCAATCATTGGAGGGAGGAGAGAGGAGATGGAGGAGGAGCCCAGTTGGTGCTGAGGCATTATGGCCCATGTCCGACCAGTTGAGGAGTGGTTGATTTTCTTTTTTTTTCTTTTTTATATATATAATGTATATATATTTTGTTTCTATTTTCTTTCACTCCTTTCCTCATAACAAAATAAAATGAAATGAAATATGGATAAAACAAAATGGAGAGAAAAATAAATAAATAAATAAATAAAACTTTAAAAAAGCCAACATAACTGGGCAAGATCAATATCATGTGAAGTTATCACTCAGCAGCTGTTTACAATACTTAAATGGGTAATTTTGGACAAGCTTAACCCCAAAATCTCGTTTGAGCAGCCATGCTCTGTGATTTAGTTTCTTGTGTAACGTGATCACAGTTCCTGCCCCTCCTTGTTTTTGTGGCTGAAGAGCGCAGCAGCAACACTCCTCCTCTCTCCACTCTCCACACAGTCAGGCGGGCTGAGAGCGCGTAAAACACTACCAGAAACACCGTCTCACTGGAAGGAGCTGCTACCAGACAGGATCCCCTCGACTGGAAAACAGCTGAGAAGAAAAAGCTGAAGAAAAGATTTAGTTAGAGCGCAACTAAAAACAGGATCTGTGCTGGAGAACACTCCCATCTCATACCAGAGCATATTATCCAGGACGGAGGAAGAAGGGAGGCAGCTGTAGACAATAAGCTTTCCAGAGAGGCACAGAGAGGAAGAGCAGGGGTCTGAGGAGGAGGAGGAGGATGGACACCCTGGTTCCTATGCTGAAGAGTCACACAGGCCCCTCAGTGGTGCTGTTTGCTCTGGTTTTCAGGGTGATCCACAAGTTGCTGCAGAGGCTGCCTGTGCCCAAAGTTGTGAAGCAGGATGAGTATAGGTCCTGGAAGTGGAGGAACCTCTCTGTCTCAATGGTGCACTCCATGCTGACTGGGCCCTGGGCCCTGACCTGGTAAGTTTCCATCCAAAACATCTGCCTATTAATCACCCATCTATCTCTATCCATCCACACACTGGGACACCATTGTCTATTCACAGTCCACATGATGTGGGGCTGTGTGTGTGTGTAGCAGTGACAGTCTGTGGCAGCCAGGAGAAGGAGAAGAAGGGCATTTACAGACAGGGTGTGGGCTGGGGGAGAGAATGGCATTTTTAAGTGGGGAGGGAAATATCACTGTACAGTAAGTATGAGCCACATTGCTATTTGCATGCACTTGTGAATGTGTGTCACACTCAGAGGTTTGTCAAGAAATACATCTTCTCAGTCTCACATGCAGCAAACACAGTCAGTGTTACTCAAGCCACAACCTGCAGATATGTAACAACTGGAAAAACCTGCTGGCTCAAGCATTCAAACGAAAGCATCAGGACACAGAAACTATTTTTTGGGGTGGGGAGTGCGCGTGACTCAACTTTTGACATTAAGACTTTGGACCAGAGTCGGATTTCTCAGGCTTTCTGCACACTATTGTGAATTAGCAATGATTGAGATGAAGTAATTAAAAAGTAGATTTTTGAGCACTGAAAGTAGTGCCAAGGAAACAGTGCACTGCTTATCACATTAGGTAATTTGTTAACAATAAATCTGTCCTGGTGTGTTTATACAGGGTGGGGATCTTTGCTTTTTTAAGGTGTGCCCACAACAGCAGTAAGAAGTGGCAAAGAGCAATGCAAAATCAGAGAGAAAAATAGTTGTATAATTGTAGAAATAATGCTATTTTATGATATGTAGACACAAATAGAAGCTAGTTTTAAAATGAAATGTTAAAGAACAATTGCAGCAACAAATAAAGTGATTTGAATTGAATTGAATTAAAACATTAACTGCACAATTTCTCCAACTACTATAAGGAGGGATATCTATTGGTCAGGGGGTTAAAAAAGCCTGAACACCTGATGTTAAAGTGTCTGACTAGTCAGACTTTTCTCTCCAGCCCATGTATGTGTGATACAGAGCCATCTATCCATAACATTTTTCCCTCCCTCCAGTGCCGTGATTTCGCCAGAGACGTTGAGCAACTTTGACCACCACACCCCTCTGTCCTACCTGCTCATCTGCATCTCAACAGGTCAGTGAACGCATCGTGGAAAAGAATGCCACTTCAGCATAACAAGTAAAAAAACTGCAAAGTTAGGATATGTAATTAAAGAAGCTAAAGGAAAGAAATGTTTGTGAACTTTTCTACAAATATTAAAGGGGCTATATGTAGGAATCACAAATTGCTTGTTAAAGCTGAAGTAGGCGAGATTGGAGCAAATAAGATTAAAAAAAGTTATTTTTATAAAACGGACGCTATATCCTGACAGTAGTACATGAGACAGGTAACCTGAAAAAAATCATGTGCCTCTGTGTCCTCCGGTGCTCCTAACGGCATCTGCAAGATTTCACAGACTGGAGGAAAACAAGCAGTCAGAGCTGACCAGAGGTCTGCTGTCCATCTGCTGTCTATGAGAGCCGGCTGTCAATCACTCGGGAACTCCTATAAACGGTCAAACTAGGCCGCGCTGATCAAATATGAAGGAATATTATGTTACGTTAATGCCTATTTCTCTCCTCAAATGTTTTCAGAATCATCTTGTAGTGCACGGTTTAGCTGTAAAATGAGAAAGTTTGTGACCCGGCAGCCATGTTGAGATCAGGTTGAGATGGCTTGAGAAAACGCCAACTACCGGTCACATGACCGGAGCACAGCCAATAGGAATGTTCTCTCTCTGAAATGACCTGTGATTGGTCAAAGTCTCCCGTCACAGGCTAGATTTTCTAAAGCCTGGAAACAGAGCCATGAGGAGGTGCAGAAGTCTAGTTATCTCTCAGAACACTTGGATTACAATATGCTGAAAGGTTAATATGGAATTTTTGCCCAACGATGAAAAATATACTGCCTACTGCCAATTTAACAGTGACACCTGTGGCCGTTAAGTCAACGACAGTCAGCGTCCTGTTGCTCGCGAGCATCAGTCAAAACAGTGAGACGACACACACAAGACTGAGCGTGATTTACCGGCATCATGTTGATTAACATTAGCAACATTAGTCTGCTAAAACCACAATATCACTATATATTTCACATGCTTGGCAGGAATGTTAGCTTACCTGTCCAATAGGAATTTTGCCAGCTCGGGGTCCATTTTGATACCAAAAACCAAACGAAGGTTCCTCCATGAATTGAAGGCCCGGCCGATGTTGATCCTAGTTTTCCCCCGAAGTCGGTCTCATTCCTGTTTTGCAAGACGGCCTTCATTAGATATAACTTTGTTTGTGTTGGAGTTGTGGTGGGGTCTGGTTGTTTGTTGGCGTTAGGTTGCAACCTGTTCACACATTGGTAAAAAAACAATAAAACAACGATTAAAAGACATATACATGTAAAAACTTGCACACAGTCTGTTTAAGTCTTAAGAGACATTTCTTTGCTTGTAGTGTTTAACGTAGGGCTGCAACAAAGGGTTATTTTTCTATTGATTCATCTGCTGATCCTTGATTAAGCTATAATTCTTTTTGTCTATAAAATGTCAGGAAATTGTTTAAAGTTAAAAGTTATAACTTCCCACAGCTCAAGGTAGTGTCTTCATATGCCGTTTATCCAACTAGCAGTCCAAAACTCAAAGATAGATCATGTATGGCAAATAAAAGGATCAAATCTTCACACGTGAAAGGCTGAAACCAGCATTTTTTTGGGGCATTTTTGCTTCCTACTAAAACGATTATTACTATGACTAATAGTTACAGTTCTAGTTTAACGCACAAGAGGGAAATGTGGGGGAGGTGCTGATTGTTTGCATTGTCCCTTTCATTCTTGGTTTATCTTGTTGGCAGATAACTGCCACCTTTCCAGTTGCTGCTATTCAGTAAAACCAGAAAAAGATCCGCCCATCTCACCTGATTCCCACAACAGACGAATGGGCGTCTCCTCTAAATCACCGCGGACACCAAAGATAATCCACAGAGGACTCTGGTGGTCTGGTTGAGCTGTACTCTATGTGGTTAGGTTTTATGGGTTACCATGAAGACACAAATCTGTGGAGATCTGCCCTAACAACCGCAAACAGCATTAGCTCCACTGAGGCCAACCACACCAGATACTGGAGGTCGTGTTCTTTAATACAGAACCACAGCGTGTCAGTCAGTCAGTCATGCAGAGGCACAAAAAGGATTTTTAGCAACTTTAATGCCTCCATCTAAATGAGGCCTACACGGTTTAATCAGCTCAACAAACATCTTGATTAACAAGAAGTGACACAAGGGAAATCCTGCATTGTATCGTCAGATATATTCAACATTATCTTGTAAAAAAGTAGATCTTTAGGTACATGCGGTAACTAGTTGGTGGAAGTTTTCTGCAATAATTAACATCAACAAAACAATTTGTTTTAACAGCCTCCAGGCGATACTTAACTGATGCAAATAGTGGGTAACAAAAGGTGAATGTTTGCACTTCTACTTTACACAAACGAGACATGTAAACATTCAAAGCTGCAGTTATTTTCAACTACACAGGTTCAACATGTTAGGAACGTGCTGAAAATCGTCTTATCTGAGAGATTACTTCACTTCATGTGTTGTCTCTTAAAGCTGAAATTCCTAATTATTTTTGACCAATTACATGTAGAGATGCACCGATCCCACTTTTTCAGTTCAAATATCGATACGATACCTGGGCTTTGGGTATCGGCCGATACAGAGCACTGATCCGATACCAGTGTTTAATTAATAAGCTGTATGCCTCACTGTGTGGAAGTAACTGGGATCATTCTTTTATGTGTAAGGAAACATCAGACTTGACTTAAACATTGCTCTCCTAACTTTGTAAAACAAATTGTAACAAATAAATACATACATTACTGAACCGTATTTATTAATAAAATAATAAATCGTGCACCAGCAGCTTGGTAAAAATCTTCAAAAATGAACAAGAACTACAATTCAGGTGTAAACCTTTTAAATGCAGCAGCAAATTGGTCAAAATTAAACGGGAATTAAAATTCCAGTATATAATGTATATAATACTGTATATAAACATAGAATTTAATTTAATAGATCGGCTCCATTGTCACTGATACCCGATCCAGCTATTTGAGTCAGTATCGGCCTGATAACCAATCTAGTTTCGGTATGGGTGTTCCTATATTGTTGTTGTATTGGAGTGAGGTGAAACCTTAAAACAACACATTCATTGTGGGTAGAAACCTGTCTGGTTTACCAACCTCATCACCAATATATTACCTTGACACTTGTTTGGCCTGTTAGATTGATGTCACTTCGATGAGGTGAAACGGCTTTACTGTACAAACACAACAACTTCTCTGTCATCTGCAGTTTGAAGGACATAAAGTTATGATTCAGCATGAAAGATGTTTTGGCAAGCCAAGCAAGGAGGTGACAATCTGAGAAAAATCACACCAAACTCGGAAGCTTTTTTAACTTATACACACAAATATGGCCAGTCTGCATGGACACTACTTCCATTAAATACAGAGGCAAGAGAAAACAAAATGAAAGCAACATGCTACTGTGTCCTCATGTGTCAAAACATGTCCAATATAAACGTAACAAATTAAACATACATACTACGTACGACGTTGATGATGAGCTTTTAACGAAAACCGAGCTACAGTGGATTAAACATGTGTAAATGTACTGTAATCGACATGCATCTGTTGTGTCAAACAGACCGGGATGTCCGGCAAACACTTTCAGGAAAAGCTTAACTCGAAGATCAAATGAACAGTAAAATAAAAAAATGCATTTTATTCTCATCGTCTTCCTCTCACACCAGTGACATAGACAGTGTGGTTTTCTCTTCCCTCTCAGGATACTTTGTGCATGATGCCAGTGACATCATCCTTTCAGGACATGCAAGAACATCATGGGAATTCTTACTCCATCATGAGCTGGTAAGGCAACCCGGGCTGTATGCCATGTTTGCTTTCTTTTTTTGCATTTCTGGTGCAGATAGGATAATCACAGTCAGTATGTAAAGCTCAGCTAAATGTCAAAGCGATCCTCACGTGTGTGTAAAAGACTGAGAGAGAAGAAGAAGAAGAAGAGAAAGTGAGGTGTTAGTTTGTTGATTTGACTTTAGCTCCAAAATTTGTTTCTAAATGTCACCAAATATGGAAGAAAAAAACAACTTATTGCAAGTTTGTAGGCTGAAAGATTTGTTTTATATGCTGTTATTGTTTTTTACTGAATGAAAGGACTGTACAAGACTGAATGCCACATGTTGCCACCGAGCAGATCATTGTAACTCATGAGCTCAACAGTCTTGCTATTATCTTATTTGCATGGTGGAGTGTGTCTATTTGTTATGTCTTTATCTTACACCATCCAGTTTCCTTTAATTACCCCTTTAAGTAACTTTAAAGCTGAAAACATCATGTACAACATATAATACACAGTACATGTATATTTTATTGTTTATCAACTTGTTCCATTAAAGCTGTACGGTGTTTAAACCAAGTTAAATGCTTAAACACACAACTCGTGAAGACACATTTTATGTGGATTTTCCCAACATTCAGCCCGTCATATTTGGTATCTTTGGAAACTTTGGCTTCTTCCCTAGAATTTAAAGTTAACTTTAAGCAGACAATAAAAGCCACACAAATGCAAAGACAACCAATGAGACCATTAGCTGTAAAAACCCCTCCACCTCTCTGTGCGTGTCTCCTCTTCAGGTGATCTCGTGTTTCCTGTACGCCCTCTACACTGAGCTGTATTTAGCCGGCGCTGTAATCGCTCTCTTTGTGGAGGTCAACAGTGTCACGCTGCACCTGAGGCTGTTGCTGAAGCTGATGGCCGCTCAGTCCTCCACCTTGTACTACGTCAACAAATTCATCAACATTTTCACCTTCGTAGTCTTCCGTCTGGGCGCCCAGGCCTACCTCACCTGGTACTTTATCTCCCACTACACCTCGCTGGACCACGGTTCTTTCGTCTTCGCCAGCTTGATGGTGATGAATATTATGATCCTGATTTATTTCTACCGCCTGCTCCGTACTGACTTCTTCTCCCGGAGGCACAAATCTGTGGCACAGAACGGGACGTATAACAACAACTCCAAAAAGTTTCCCTGTGATTGACCTGGGGAAGGTTTACGGACCAATATTGTGTTTTCATTTAGGGTGGCAGTTTACACATTTTGTCTTTTTTCAAAGTGACGACATTCCTCGTGACGGCAGGTTCCTTTGGTGCGTCTCAATGCCAAAGTAAAAAAAACAAAAAAACTCTTGGTGGAACAAGGACCAGTCTTGTTCATGCTGTTAAGTCAGAAATGTGGCTTTTCACAGGTAAAAGTACAATGCAAAAGCCAAAATTTGGGATAAACTCTTCATCTCTCAAACCCTTGAGATTTTACCACTTTTGCTTAATAGATTTTCAGTATCATGTATCGTGTAAAGGAATAGGTCGACATTTTGAGAGATACGCTTGCCTGAGTTCTTGACAAGAGTTCTGTAAATATGAAACTGCAGCCAGTGAGCTTAGTTTAGCACAAAGACAGGAAGCAACTAGCCTGGTTCAGTCCTAAGATTAAAAAAAAATCCTCCCGTAGAACCACAACTTGGGTTTTTTTTTGCACTTCTGTTTTTGTACCATTTTAACATGTTAATTCGTGAGCTTTAGAGGTGCTGGCACATTTAGTTCCCTTTGGACAGAGCCACTATAGCTATTTCTCTGTTTCTTGTCTTTATGCTTAATTAAGCTAACTGGCTGCTGGTTGTATATTTATATGCAGCCTACAGACGTGAGAGTGGTATCAATCTTTTCATCTTACCCTCAACAACAAAATAAATAAGTATGTTTTTCTAAATGTCAAACTATCACTTAAACATTAAATTTCTGCACTTAATATGAAGCTACAGCTAACAGACTGTAAGCTTAGTTTATCATAAAGACAGGAAACAGGGGGAAACAACTAGCCTCTCTCCGTGCAAAGGTAAATCAACAAGATATAGGCTGACATGTTCAGTTGTGAGATTCAGAGGTGCTGATAGGTATATATTTTTTTGCCTATAGACCATTTCACATTTGTAAATGTAAACATTCCAAATGTGTCCCAGCTTATCTCCTGTGTGCAGTGGTGTAAGTGAAAGACATAATCTGACAGACGGTAAACATGCAAACTAGCAACATGCAAACTAGCAATGCAATTTCACTGAAACGGTCTTTGGACAGAGACGGTCGCTAGCTGTTTTCCTTTTGTTAGCAGCAACAGACTCCCTCTTTCTGTCTCTATGACGCCATGTGTGGCTGAAGAGATGCTGGGCTGTGTACAGGACCGATTCAACTGGTAACACAAAGGAACTTATGGTCCTCTTATGGTTCTCATGTTAAATCTGTTGGTATTTGACAGAAGTGGGGCCGAAGCTGTTCATCAGTGGGCACCATGAGAAACCCCTTCACAGTGAGCAGGCAGCAGCACAATCAATACAGATATTGATTATCACCAGTAGTTAGACTTGATGTGGAGTGATAGAAGAGATCCCCGCAGTGTGAACCTTATTTGCAAAAAATAATACTTTAACATAATAGATCCCTTTTTTTGAAGATATTTTCCTCTTCCTCCTCTTTCCTAAAAAATGGATGAACAGCATTTTGTAAATAATATCCTCAAATCTGCATTCCTTTTTGATATATTTCAAGTCATAATACAAGTAAACACCATCAGTGGAGTACTTCACCCACAAAAGGACCATTTAAATATCAATTACTCACCCTGTGTTACCTTGAACTCTTGAGGTAAACTTTGTTTTGCTCGCAGAATCAAAAAACTGAGAAAATTATTGATGAATTTAAGTAAATTTAACAACAGAAAGATTATATCAAAACATCTGTTTACAAACTGATGTAGTATAATCCAAGTCCCGAGCCTTTTTTCACAAATTCAAGGTCTCACGGGGTGAGTAATTGATATACAGATGGTCATTTTGTGGGTGAAGTATTCCTTTAAATTTCCTAATCATGCCATAAATCACAAGTGCTGGCAGTGTAATTTAAAAGCCTGATGATCAGTACATTTCATTTTCTTTTTCAGCCAAACGCCAAGAAATGGACTATTTTAAATGTGTCCGATCTGTGCTACAGTGCCTTCACCACAGTGCCTTTTCAAAAACAGATAATGTGTGAATAATAAAGTTCAGATATAGAGCAGACTGACATGTGTAGCTCTTTGTAAAAGCTGGGCCACGTGGAGAGATTTTTGAGACAAACATACAGTAAATTCATTTGTGTGTAATTTGTATCTTGTATTAACTGTTTTTTAGGAGCCCTGTATTTTGGATGATTGAGCGATATTATGAAATAAAAAGTGTTTAAAATCACAGTGTTGATGTATATTTTTGTGATATGTACTCTACTGAGGAGGGAAGTTTTCATGTTTTTTTTTAAATTCTGTTTTACATTCATGTAGTCACTCACATTCACACCTGAGATGCCTGGTGAAGCTACAGTCAGATAGGCTACTTTACTTAAGTAAAATTGTCCTGCACTCAAAATTATGTTTATATATATAAGAGTACAGAAATACGATCTCAAAATGTACTTGTTTCAAAAGTAAAAGTACTATGTATGTGCCTGCAGACTGTGACTGATAGCATATATTTGAATATATTACATTAACTAATGCAACAATGTGCATGTAGCATTTTACTGTTGTAGCTGGACGAGGTGGAGCTACTTTATATAAATTTAGGTAGTTTAGTTCAGCGGTTCCCAGTCTAGTCGTCTGTCCCCTCTAAAGGGTCACAGGATAAATCGGAGGGGTCATGAGATGGTTAATGGGAGAACAAAGAAGTTCTTTTCTTAATTTTTTCAACTTTTCGCTTCATCAACAATGAAACACTGTTGAGGAAGCATAAAGAAGAATTTTGGGACTAAAAAGATCCCACTTGGTTGGATTAAACCAGGCTGATGAAGCCTCGTGTTAACTGTATATAAGTCATTTTTAAACAGAGCGAGGATTGTGGATTTTGTCCCCCATCATTTACAACAAAGTCAAGTTAGAAAAGGATCTATTGATGGCCAGTATGATGATCAGATGATCTTGATCAGTGTGAAGGAACCATTAGAGAGACAAAAAACTCTCATTGTACACACTTAGTGGCCGCTTTATTACACCTGTACAATCTAATGCAAATGTTTTGTCATAAAGTCGACTTTTATGACGCCTATAATGTTCAGTTTGTGTTGACACAAATTCAAAACACCTCTGAATATAACATAGTCCAGTACAACATCACCTTTAACTATGACCTCAATAATACAACTCTAATTTCATTTACACATTTCCAAAATTTTACTTAAGTACAGTACTTAAATGTTCTCAGTTTACGAGAATGTAAAACCTGTACAAAATGAACTATTTATCACCTTACATATTAACAAATATTATTAGTATAATTTAGTTAAGTACTTATTAGAAACTGATATAATAATATTATGTTTATGTTATTTTCATTTAATGCTGTATATATTTTACATATTTTTTAAAAATGTTTTTATATTGATATTTCATTATTTTTACAGTATGTCTATCAGACAGACACATGTATTGTGTTTATAATGAGGCAGAGATGAGTGAGAAGAGGCATAGAGTGCCCTCTTCTGTCGACATATTTAACTGACGGACAGGAAACAAAAAAAGTTAGTTAAGTTATTTTTCCAACTATATTGCAAGCACATGCGTAAACAAAATCGTGTAATAGAGAAGTATAAACATGAATAAATAAGAAGAATAAAAACAAAAGGAAACAATATCTAATGCAACTGTTCTAGCATGAAGTCTACTATTATTATGCCTATAATGTTCGTTTTTTACACCACTGGGAAGAGTATATTGAATTACATGTTAAGAATGTAAAACCTGTAAAAAAAATTAACTATTTGTAACCTTACATATTAAATAATATTAGTAGTATAATTGAGTTAAGTGATTATTAGAAACTGATATAATAATACTTCTTATGTTTGTTTTATTTTCATTTAATGCTGTATATATTTTTGTCGATGTGCTTTTATATTGAGTATTAATATTGAATTATTTTTACAGTGTGTCTATCAGACAGACAGATGTATTGTGTTTATAACGAGGCAGAGATGAGTGAGAAGAGGCTTAGAGCGCCCTCTTCTGTTGACATATTTAACTGACGGACAGGAAACACATTATTTTTTTTCTTCTATTTTTTCACACTATAATGCTAAAACAAGCACATGCGGACAAGTATGAAAATATTACATCGTGTAGACAGTAAAAAAAAAATCATGTAATAGAAAATTATAACTACATAATAAATAAATAAATAAATAAATAAGAAGAATAAAATCAAAAGGAAACAATAAAAGGTCAACAAGATAAATGTCCAATTTGTTCTACATCTTGATGGATGGATGGATGGATAGATAGATAGATAGATAGATAGATAGATGGATGGATGGATAGATAGATAGATAGATAGATAGATAGATAGATAGATAGATAGATAGATCCTTCCTCATGTCCTCCAGCAGGGGGCCGAGCAGAGAAAAATGTGGGAGGAAAAGAAAAAAGGAATCCAGAGATCTGAGTCAGCAGCTCCAGTCTGCTCCTCTTCTCTTCTCTTCTCTTCTTCTCCTCTTCCTCAACTTCCGTGGATCCATTTCACATCTGATCACTATCAAATCAACACTTTAACGCTTATCAATGAACATGCATGAGTCTACATCACAATAAGGAAGAAAACAAGCCGAAACACACAGCAGAGAGGAGAGTCTCGATGAGGTAACGTTATGTGTTAACTTCTTTAGCAGCTCAAACACGCTTAAAAGTTTCATTCAGTCATGTATGTGTAACTTTAACTTATAGCTTTCTTAATAACTTTACATAAACAATAAGATACTTTACCTGGTGTTTGGATGTAAGATGAAGTTTTAAAGTTTCAGTTTTTTTACGGTGGAGCAAACTAACTCTTCTTCTTCTTCTTTACCAGAAGCTTTGATGAAGAAGAGGATTAAAACAGATCTACACAGTAAGTGGATCAACACTGATTACATTTGTCTGGCTCTGCATCTGGTCATGTTGTTGCTACACAATGGATAACTAATAACATTTTCTCTCACTACAGTGTATTGTTTGACTCTCTTTATTTGCAGTGCGTCAGGATGTAGATGTGTGTCTATGTTCTGGTTGCCTGGGAAAATAAAACAAATATAAAGATGGCAGGAAGAGAACATGAGCTATATTTATCCCAAATGTAATAGAAATGAACACAAAAGTATTTTTCTTTGTGCCTTGTGGAACTAACATACAGGTATTGATTCATATATTTCTTGGTGACTCATTCTTTTCTAAGTGTTTTTATAATATATAAAATATAGATATTTATACATGCCAAAAATGTGCAGAAGATAAATTACATTCATTTTAGTTCAGTCGAGATCTTTATTGTCCCAGAAGAGGAAATAATTTCTGCAGCAAGAAAACAAATAGAAAGCTACAACTAATGGATAATTGAATTATTATTATTATTAGTCTGTAAATTTAAATTGTCTGTATCGTTCAACCAACAGTCCAAAAACCCAAATGCATTAAGTTTACTATCAAAGAAGACTCAGAAAACCAGTAAATATTCACATTTGAGCTGTGGAACCAGTGAATTTGGGGGGTTTTGATTGAAAGAGTGACAGAAACGATCAATCAATTATTTTGATTGATTAATCAAAATTGTTTCAGCTTTAAAACTAACATTGTATGTATTATTTTATAACTGTTTTAATGCAATGCAATGCATGTATATAGATAGATAGATAGATGGATAGATAGGTAAACATTCATTGTTTCCTGTTCCCAAAATGTGAGAGTTTGCTGCTTTTTCTATTTTATATCAATGTAAGTTTAATATATTTGGGTTTTGACTGTTGGTTGGACGAAACAAGTTATGAGATACTCAATTTACAATGGTATGTAATGATATAAAACAGTGAAAAGCAGAAAATCCTCGTATTTGAGAGGCTGGATCCAGAGAATATTTGATTGTTTTAGTTTCAATACGAGCTTCATTTAACATCTTGTAAGTTTAATTTCCAGTAGCAACAGTAAAAGTGAGCAGCAGGTCTGGAAATCATTCATTGCAGTCTAGATATTCTGAAGCTTTAACTAGTTAACATGTCTTTTTCTCTCTGTCCAGCTCACCACATTTCCCTCTGCTAAACATTTACCCCGAAGCTTCATGTCCGTCCGAGTTTCAGCCATGAGTGTTCTTCCTCCTGTCCGAAGGGACCGTGTCATTGCTCAGCTCCCTCAGGTAAAATCATTTACTGTTATTATTACAGCCTATGGTTGTCCACCATCACTCTAAAACAGCCTCACACACCCCTCTTCTTCTCTTGTAGTATTTCAGGAAAGAGGCAGCTCTCCACACCGACCAGGACTTCAACAATAAAGTGAAGACGGCCTGTCAGGAGCAGCGTACCGGCACTGTGGGGTGAGAGCAGGAACCAGCAGACAGTCAGACATGATACTGGATGTGTGACACTTATTGACTTGTTGCTTCTTCTTTTATTCTTCTCAGCAGATTTAAAATCTCTAAGGTCATTGTTGTGGGAGACCTGGCTGTGGGGAAAACCTGTCTGATTAATAGGTGAGCTCAAACACACTCACTGGGGCAGGTCTGGGAATAAATAAATAACTCATGTACCTCCTTCAAGGAAGCACAATCCTCTAAGTTAAATATTTTATTATTAAAAAGTGTAGAAATGTTAAATCTGCATTAAAATACACACTGTAATATACACTGGTTTAAAGTAACTACTCAAGTACTGTAATAAAGTATAATTTTGAGGTCATTTTGCTTTACTTAAGTATTTCAATTTTATGCTACTTTATACTTCTATTCCACAACATTTATCTGACAGCTGGAAATACTTTAAGTTTAAAATTAACAAAACATATGATAACTTCATAGAATATGATACTGTGCTATAGATTAAACTACCCAACAGCATATAAAGTAGTTCAAATCTGCTCCACCTCTACCAGCTGTAATGTTTACTGTAAATGCTGCTTACATACATACTATACTCACTTTTAACAGTCTCTTCTGCACTATATTCACTTTTTTAATAGTCTTGTATCACAGTTGTTACCCTGCACTATATTCACTTTTAACAGTTTTCTTCATCTCCTTGTATTTTTATATCTGGTATATTTTTTTGTACTTTGCACTACTAACTTTTTTACTGCCTTTTTCCTAACATGTTTTTGCACTATGGAACTGTGATGCTGGAAACTTGAATTTCCCTCGGGATTAATAAAGTTACTATATATCTATCTATCTATCTATCTATCTATCTATCTATCTATCTATCTACATGTTAAAGCATCAGTAATAATATTCCAATAATGTGATATATGTAATTATATACCTCTGGAAGGCCCAACAAGTACTTTTACTAAGTGAAATCTTGAATGTAGGACTTGTAACAGAGTATTATTGCTATTTAACTTAAGTTAAAGATGGAATAGAATTCTGTTTATGCTCAAAGCATTAAAAATAAGTTTAAGGCATTTTAAAAGGCCAGGTCCGGCCAATAATCCACAGGAGATGCTGCCCCTAGTTTTCATTGTAACTGTATGTTATACCAAAGAAATAGTCCCTAATATGCAGCATATTCTACTGTCATTTGGGTGAACCAACCCTTTAGAAAATCCACCTGATTCAACTATTATCAGGCCATTAAATAGGCGTCATCAGTCGCTATAAGCACCATAGATGTGGTTCATTAGGGGTCTACTACGCCTACTATGTTGGAAAATCAGAGGATCTACACATTAGTTCAGTGGATGGCGATGTGGACGTGAATGGTTTTATATTTTACTGAAATCTTTTGAGAGTATTTTGAGATATCTTGATCGGAAACAAACAAATAAAAAATATAGCCTCCTTCATTTAGATAAATACTGAAGATATTTGTCTTATGTTTTCAGATTTTGCAAAGATGCTTTTGATAAAAACTACAAGGCAACGATCGGTGTCGACTTTGAGATGGAGCGCTTCGAGGTGCTGGGCGTTCCTTTCAGCCTACAGCTGTAAGTCTTCATTATTATACATAAAGAAACAAAGTAAACTGAGTCTGTCTGATGCGACAATGCTCACATGTCTGTCTCTATGTTACAGCTGGGACACTGCAGGCCAAGAGAGGTTCAAGTGCATCGCTTCTACGTACTACAGAGGAGCGCAGGGTGAGAGATTTGTGTGTTTTAGGGCAGAAAACTAATAAGAAATGTACTAAAGACTCTCCTCTTTCCGTGTACACAATATCAAAAACTGTTAATTAATGTATTATTTTCTCTTCTTCCAGTTGTAATTATCGCGTTTGATGTTAATGACATCGCCTCTTTGGGCCATGTGAGGTGAGCTTATTCATTATGAGCAGATTGTTGGCACTCGTACAGATTTTGGTCCCAGCTGGAGGTCTTTAACTGGTCTCGTTGTGTCTGCAGGCAGTGGCTCGAAGACGCCCTGAAAGAGAACGACCCCACCGCTGTTCAGCTGTTCCTCGTCGGCACAAAGAAAGACCTGAGCGTACGTTCACTGTTTAAAGTGGACATGCCTTTGGACGTTTCTGTGTCTTTTACTGGAGTCGAATGTCAAATGTTTGGATTGTTGCCAGCAGCACAAAGCGTTTGTGTCTGGGCTCCAACCTCAGGAATGTAGCTTCCCATTCCTTCATTTCACTAGACTCCACAGCTTTTCTGATAGAGGCTGAAATGATGGACATGCAGACATTTCTAACTGTATTTAAGCAGTGGTGGGAAGTAGGAAGCAGACTCCTCTTCTATTTCAAGATGTTTGGAATTTTTCTTCGACTATTTGAAATGCGTCTCTTCTTTGACTATACTGTGATTTTTGCAGAGATGGTACAAGCACGCTGAGATTTGGTATTTAGTTTTTGTCTATTTGGACCAGTGTTGTGGCTTTTGTAACAAATTAGATTAGTGGATTTTATTATTTCTAGAGTCATTCCCTTGCAGTAGAATCAAATATTCCAGTACTCTTATTACCACTGAAAAACAGTCGAACATTATAGTGTATAAAGCTACAGAGCTGAACGATTATTCGCTCGACAGAAAATCAGTTGTAAACTATTTTAATAATTGATTAATCAGCATTTTTCAGGCAAAAATACCAAAAAATCTATTGTTCTGATTTCTTAATGGTGAGGATTGGCTGTTTTTCTTTGTCTTATGGGACAGAAAACTGAATATCTTTGGATTTTAGACTGTTAGTCGACCAAAACAAGCAATTCGAAGGCCTCACCTTGGACATTATAATGGACCGTTTTTACTTATTCTATCATTTTATAGACTAAACGATTTCTCAACTAAGCAAGAAAATAATCATCAGATTAATCGGTAATGAAAACAGACCTTTTGTGTTTAACTTGATTACATTATCTAACTTTGTCTTTCTCCGACAGTCTCCTGCTCAGTATATTCAGATTGAAAAAGATGCCCTCAAACTAGCACAGGAGATCAGAGCAGAGTACTGGGCTGTGTCGTCACTGACAGGTGAGTGTTTTATATTAAATACAGTAACACGACCAGTTACTCCACCACTGACTTAGAGGCACTAAGATGGGTCAGATAAGGGGGAGGGTCTTTAATTTTTCCATGCTGCAGATTTATGTTTTACTTCATCATTTTATTGTGAGATTTACTGTAAAAAAAGATTGAATAGTTACGTCAAAAAACATGCCTTTTGAATGCATCATTGATCATCAAGGTGTTTTGCCATAAGAGGACACCCATCAAGTGTCATCAGGGCTTTATTTCCTAGTTGTTAGTCAGAGCAATATGTCAGATTTGAGAAACAATAAATGTGGATCTATTTATACAGTTGGTAGGGAACACTGAACATTATCTTTCTAAAGAGCACACAATTTATTTTACTAGCCAACAGTTTCTATTGTAAAGTAACATGTACTGTATCATATAGAGTTGGGAAGTGTAAGATATTTTGCACGCCCCTGGTTCAGTAAGTAAAAGTTCATACATTTTTCACATAGACAATATACGTGACTTCACTTGCGTGACAGTTATGTACAAAGGATTAAGAACTCTGTTGGAAAATATCTGGTTCTTTGATAAAAAAGTGGAAGGTACCAGCTTGTGTACATAAAAAGTTAACTACGTTTCCCAAGGTGCATTTTGGCAAGGAACATCCAATCACAAGGTTACAATTCTGTCACGTGCCCCACTAACAGACACATTTTGTTAAAGGTCCCATTTCGTGCTCATTTTCAGGTTCGTACTTGTATTTTGTGTTTCTACTAGAACATGTTTACATGCTGTAATGTTAAAAAAAAACTTTATTTTCCTCATACTGTCAGCCTGAATATACCTGTATATTCACCCTCTGTCTGAAATGCTCCGTTTTAGTGCATTTCAACGGAATTGCGTTGCTAGGCAACAGCTTGGGTCCGTGTTTACTTCCTGATGTTATTTACATACACTGCAACAGGAAATAAACTGGGACACATTTAGAATGTTTATGTTTAAAACAGTATAATGGTCTAAATATTGTATATTTGTGACATCACAAATGGACAGAAATCCTGACAGCTTGTTTCAAATGCACAATTTCTGAATACAGGCTGTGTGTATTTCTCCGTATATTGAGCGTTTTGATAGTTTAACAGTATTTATAAAGCACTTAAACCTGTTTCATAATATAAAAGACCTGAAAATCTCACTTTTTTCAAAATGGGACCTTTAAAGACTGCAACAACGAAGCGTTTTGAATTGGCTACAGCTCTGACTCGATTCTTCTCCATGGCAACGGCAGCTGAGGCTCATGGGTACTGTAGTATTCTGTGCTGTCCGCCATGCCATAATGACGGATAAAACATGATTTCTCAGAAACAAAGTTTAAATAATTAAGACTGGTGGGCCTAATGTCAACCTACATGGTTGTTTCATTATCTGGGAGAGTCCCGTGTTTCTATGTTCAGCAACATTGAGGATATGGTTCAGAGAAAAAAAATTAAATGGAATACAGATTTTATTTAGTAGCTCTTAGTTCAATAACTGGACACACTGTTTGTTACGTTTACCATACATTTGGCAATTGCTAATTCCCCTCCTAATGTGCGATTTGGGCTGTATTAACATGATTTTTCCATTAACATTTGACTCTTTAAAATGAGGATGTGGCAGGTTTTTTTTCCTACATCAAGGTGAAGATCAGAAGCTAATATTAATGTTCCTGGAGAGCGTCTTGCTTTTTTAAAAAGTCTATACGTTTCAGCCCTCCGCCCCACCCAAATTAATTTCCACACAGTCCCTTACTGATCTATATTTCCTCCATGCTGTAGGGGAAAACGTCAAAGAGTTTTTCTTTCGAGTTGCATCGTTGGCGTTCGAGACCAACGTTCTCGCTGAGTTGGAGAAAAGTGGATCGAGGCAAATTGGGGGCGTCGTCAGTGAGTATCCGAACTCCTCTCTCTGTGATCATGAAAACTACCACATTGGTCACAAGGTTTTAACACCCTGCTGTTCCTTTTTTTCTAGGAATTAACAGCACTTCACACAACACGTACAAAGATTCATCAAAGAAGAAGCAGCCGAACTGCTGTCAGTAAAGATGGGAGCAGGAGGTTAAAGTCGAAGGTACAGACTGAAAATGAGGGAAAAGACTGGAGGGATTTCAGTGGTCAGAGCAGGAGGGACTTCCTGACATGTTTGAGTTCAGTTTTTCCTGGCCTAGAAAGCGTTTTCCTCTGTGGGATGTGGATTCTTGTGGTGTTGCTCAGTTTAACTTGTCTAGAGTTACAGAGTGACACAGCAATTACACATAAAAATGACTGTTCTGGTACTGCAGAGATGCCAAAGAAAGACTGTTGATGTTTTTAACAGGGTGGATGGGTGGATGATTAAATATTCAGTCTCGCTGCTGTAGTTTAACAATTAAGATTTTTCTTCACAGTAAAACTCTGGTTTACCTTTTAAAGTCTGTTATTTTAAATGACTGTTTTTACTTGGTACTGCACCTCTTTTCATTATGCTGTAGATCAGAACTCCCAACCTTTGTGAAAGAAGCAAGATTACGCAGTAAATCACAAGAAAAAAAGCAAAGATTTGAAGAAAGTCTGAAAAAATAAACAGTAGCAGGAATGTTTTTTTTCTGCTTTCTTATCCCGTTACTCATCTCACGCCGATCCTTTTATCTACATTGTGCTTCATAGCTACTTTTTGCTCTTAGTTTACAATCAAATCAATGACTGAATTTGGATTTTCATTTTTTATATCAAAAATGAAAATAGTGTATGAATATTTGAATCATTTATTTTCTTTAAAATGTCTCCTGGTATGTTTTACATGTAATAAAAAAATTTAAAAAATATTTCAAGGTGTTTTCAAAATAATACATATTTTTCAAGAACAGTTAGTTGAAATCACAGGATAGCTTGTGTTATTTAAAAGCAGATAAAACTTTCTTGACCATCTCAGTCATAGAAAATATCACTATTCCCCTTTTCTTCTTTGCTGAAGTTGTAAGAAATCACGTTTTCTTGTTCAGTTGAAGCTTTTGAAGGAATCAAGATACTTCCCGTCAATTTGGCTCTGGAGCTCTTCGGGGATGCAGTGAGAGAATTTGTAATTTTCTTTAATCCACTTTCCTCCTTCAGTGTTCTCGATGGCCACAGCTGCTACCCCTGCAGGAACACAGAGAGTGATATTTATTTAAAATATTAAATATAATATTTGAATTATTCAAAATGCTGAGGATCTTTGATTTATGTTACATTAGTGAAGGAAGAAGTATTCAAATATTTTACTTAACTAAAAAGTAAAAATACCCTGTTACAAGTAAAAGTCCTGCATTTAAAATCGTACTCAAGTAAAATTACATTATAATCAAAATATACTTAAAGGTTCTCTATACAATATCCAGAACATTAATATAGCAGCAAACAACTATTTGCTATGTAAAGATATATTGGGGTAATGTCTACCTGAGCAGAGAATGAAGTCACTCTCCCTCTGTGTGTGTTGTAATCTGAGCTTCTCTGTGCTTTGTTGACATAGCCGGGCCAACTGTGCGTGCTTTTAGTGCATATGAGCGTGTCCCACCAGCCCATTCTCATTCCCAGGGCGTCAAATACTGACTCTTTGTCACGGCCATCGGCGTTAGTTACCGACACTTAGGGCACCCTTTAGAGTCGTTATGAGACCCACCGGACTTTCCATTAACTACAATATAAACCTGCGTCAATATTAAACGCTCTCCGAAAGTGCGCCAGGAGTGTGGTGACTTTAAGAGGGAAAAGAGACACACCAGGCGGGCGGGAGCGGAGGTGGATGGGTCCAACAAACACAAGGCTTTCATCCAGGAGGCGGCTGTTCGTGTCCAGTGCGTCACATTACAATCAGCTTATCGTTCATGTCTCCTGTTCACAACGTTCAGTGTCATTTTCACTGTACAAACGTAGTCGTTTTAAGCCCAACAATGTTGTTTTTTCCTAAACCTAACTATAGTGGTTTTATTGCCTGATCCTAAGCAAGTGTTTTTGTTTACTTCACAACATTAAGCACGTGTTTACTGCGACCGAAAAGAGTGACACCGAGGGGTCTGACAAAGCGCCAGTATGTGACGAGTTGCGATGAGAACGTGTTGGCCCCACTGGCTATCTCAAGGCCGCTGCTCTGCACTGCTCTCATACTGCGGTTACAGCTGAGGCGTCGTCAAAGAAGAGTAGCACCCACCCTCCGGTTCCCCCTCAGGTTAACACTGTTAGCTCTGTCAACAGTGTTGCCGTTGTTTTCACTGTTAGCGCTGTTAGCACCATTAGCTACGAGCTGCCGGTTCAGCTGTCGCCATGTTGAGAGCCGTGTAGAGGCAATAGAGATGCTCTGAATTTCACATCGAGCAACTTCAAGGTACCAAAAGTAAAATTACTCATTATGCAGAATGGCTAATGTCAGAATCATATATATTACTGGTTTATAATTATTGATGTGCTTTAGTGTTTCAGCTGGTATAAGTGGAGCTCATTTTAATTATTTTATATACTGCTGGCTAATTTACTGTAATCTATAATAATTTATCACGGGGTTTTTTTACATTATTTTTGTATTAATAATCTAAATCTGCAAAGCAACTAAAATGATCAAATAAATGTAGTGGAGTAAAAAGTACTAGTAACATTTCCCTCTGAATATGTAGTGGAGTAGAATAAAGTGGCATAAAATGGAAATACTAAATTACAATATTGCCGAACTCGTACTTTACTGAAGTACAGTACTTGAGTAAATGTACTTAGAATAGAATAGAATAGAGACTTTATTGTCATTGTCATTGAAAACAACGAAAAACAGTTTAGCAGCTCTTGGCAGTAAAAGCAAACATTAAAAGCAAACATAAAAACATTCAAATCAAAAAGTAGACAAATAAATGGATCATAAAGTGTTAGTTACATTCCACCACTGATTATAAGGTAACCATCTCGACTGACCTACAACAGTGGCTCCCAGCCTCTCCACCAGCTGGATGGAAGCCTTCATCGTGCCTCCAGTCTCTATCCATTGGTCCACTAACAACACCCTCAGACCTGCAGGAAGGAGACACACGTCAACCGATTATATCCACTGGATGTGGATCAACTTTCACAGGCAAACAAAGTCAAGTATTTAAAGAAAACCTCCTTTTCTTTTAATAAAGAGGACATAGAGAGAGAAAGAGAGGACCGAGCAAAAAGTAAACAATTTAGACAAGGTTAAAAAATAAAAAGGAATAGTATGCTATGATGTGTCCAATACAAAGCAAACAACAACACAAATAATACATTGTCACAATAAATCATATGGTGAATACACGTACAGATGTGCAAATGTAAATGTGCACAAAAAAGAATGAAGTAATTAATCAAAATTAAATATAACAATAACATCTATCTCTCTGCTCATTCTCTAATCCTCCACCAAAGGACAACTCACCAGAATTGTAAAACAAAATGGAATAAATATAATAAATAATAAATAAATAGTCTTCCATAATTGTAGAAAACATCTTTTGGTAGGAAAAAAGACAGTGGGGATAAAAAAGATATCTACATCTATGGACTAAGATGATTTGTAGTGTATTAAAGATGAATAAACAACCCTCATAATATCTGACGTGATGTCAAAGATACAACTCCAACATCAACTGAATGATTAATTCACAAATTTTAACACTAGAGGGGGCTATGTCACAGGGAATAAAAGGACATGAACCCTGCAGTGAAAATAATTTGAAACATGTATTGTTCAGGGTTAAGTTGATTTTTAGACAATTAGTTCATGAATCAATCAGTCAATTGACACAATCAGCAACTATTTTCATAGTCAAGTCAACATTTTAGTCATTTTTCAACCAAAAGCTTTGGTTGCAGCTTCTCAGATGTGAGAATTTCAAACTTTTCTTTGTGATATATGATGATGAACTGAATATCTTTGGGTTTAAGACTGTTGGTTGAATAAAACAAGCAATTTGATTCGATCACCATGGGCTGTGGAATATTATTATGGACATTGTTCATAATTTTCTTCAAATCTTTATGTTTAAATTTCCGCTTATTATCTTAATTCTACATATAAATACAGCTGTGCATTGAAGCTTTTCCCAAAACAACTCTTTCTGTACAGAGTTTTAGTGCCAGATGATAAGTAATCACTGAACCTGTGTTTTATTTTTTGCATGGAAATTATTCAATTATACAAAAAAACACAAATAACTGAAGTCTAAACCCACTGACATGCTTGTTAGCGTACACAAACTGAAGTGTGGTCTTTTTGAAATATATTTTTAGATGTAGCAGTCACAACCCTTGGGCGTGCAAACATTGCCAGCTGAGTAAAACATTGTTTAACCAGCTGGGAGAAGGTTGAAGGGTAAAAAGCAAAGGGAGATTAACCTGGCTTCAGCACATCCAGTCTTACTTCCATAGTCTTTTCTCTGCCTGAGTAGTCGGTGTAGTTTTGGTTTTGGGTGGCGACACAGAGATGTCCTGCTTTACGGAGAGCCAGGAAACCTTTTCCGAGGGAGGTGGCAACAGATGCCCCTGAAAAAAACATTTATCAGAAACATTCATCCACAATGACAGAATGATGTCTCAGAAATGATCATCGTCTGTGGCTAACCGCCCCAGTGTGAAGTAAACACTGCCATGCCATGTGCCACGAAGTGTCTAAATTTAGTATCTTCAGTCAGGGGTTAGGTTTCATGACCTACCTACTAGCAGAGTAACTGGATCTTAAAATATAATTAGTGTGAGACACCAAACTATTTATTTCCCTTCTTAAAACGAATTGATGTGTTTTTTCTTACCAAGAATGAATCCCATTGCATCCATCCCAGCAACCAGATCAATGGTGTCACTGTGGAATGGACTGAGGAGGTCTTTGACACAGTCTGCAAGAGCCTGAATCAAGTGCAAAGACAGTGAATGCACAAAATGCAAAGTGTGCACATTAAATGGACACACAGTTTGTCTTTTTTCTGTTATAACACAGTTTAATGCTGTGTTCAATGACAGGGGGATACAGCAGAAACAGTATCAGGTAACTAGAAATCATGCATCATACCTGGGAGTTGCAATAGAGTCTGGACGGGTCCAGCCAGGCGAACGTTGGTCCTTTAGTGTTGGGCGCCATCAGAGACAGGTACCATCCTTTACGTCTGTCTGCAGGAGCGGCCAACACGTCCATTTGAGAAACAACACTTCACGTCTGTGCTGCTAGACGGAGAAACTGTGGTGAATGAAGTGGACTGTGAATGTGTGAACCTCAGGTTTCAGCAGGGGTGAATAGTGGGAGGGAGGAGGCTGTTAATAACACTGAACTTCATTACTTATTCACTCTGCAGTCCACTAATGATTTGATGACCAGTCTCAGCCTTGTCAAACTATTGTAGAAGAAAATAGTTAAAGTGCCTGCCTTTCTGTATTACAGTAATCTGTGTTGAGACAAATATTTTACAGTGATTATTAGACCACTGTTCTTTTGTTTTTTTGTCATTACAATAGCAACTTAAGTAACACAGATAAACATGTATAAAATCCTTGCTTTGTTTTGCATGTTTTAGCTCATTTAATACAAGTCCTGTCCACTTTACATCTGTGCCGACTATCATCCAAGGCATAAAAGAGTGTTTCACTTCCTTTAATGCATTTTTTTCATTACTTCCCATTCATTTCACTACAAAGTAAGAATATAAACTAGCAGAGAGTTAAAACTTTCGGGAGTTGCAGTAGTTAATTATCAAACTGACACTATTTTTATATGACAATACAGGTCAAAGAGCAGATTGAATGTATTGAATGTATTAACACACAGCAGTATGATAACTTTGACAAAGATATGCCGACATAGTATTCACTGGAAAGTTCCTGGATGTTGCTTTTTCTACTATGGTTGAATGAAATAAAACACTGGCATGCATTTGAAAATGACACTGTCAAGTATTTGTGGTTTGCAGTAAATGAGCAAAAACAGTAGAATGATCCTTTAACAGAGCAACATTGTATTTCAACTTTGATTATCAGGTTACGTGAAAAGACATTTTGCGATGTTAAAGCAGCAGTGGGTAAAAATGGAGCAAATATGATTTAAAAAAGTTATTTTTATAAAATAGTCACTATATCCTGACAGTAGTGCATGAGACACTGAAAAAAATCATGTGCCTCTGTGTCCTCCGGTGCTCCTAATGGCATCTGCAAGATTTCACAGACCGCAGGAAAACAACCAATCAGAGCTCATCTGGAGCCTGCCGTCTCTGAGCAGCTGTCAATCACTCGCAAACTCCAATCAAACGGTCAAACTAGGCAGCGCTGATCAAATATGAATCAATATTCTGTTACTGTAATGCCTATTTCTCTCCTCAGATGTTTTCAGAAACATCTTGTAGTGTACTGTTTAGCTGTAAAATGAAGTTGTGTAAGTGAAAGTTTGTGAACCAGCAGCCATGTTGAGATCAGTTGAGGAAATACCAAGAACCGCCAACCAGCCGGAGCAAACTTTCTCATTTTACAGCTAAACAGTACACTACAAAATGTTTCTGAAAACATTCGAGGCTAGAAATAGGCATTACAGTAACAGAATATTGATTCATATTTGATTATAGCTCCCTAGTTTGACCGTTTGATCGGAGTTCATGAGTGATTGACAGCTGCCTCCGTTGAATAAACAGCCAATAGGAACACTCTCTCTCTCTGAAATGACCTGTGATTGGCCAAAGTCTCCCGTCACGGGCTAGATTTTTTAAAGCCTGAAAACAGAGCCATAAGTACTGTAGGTGCGGAAGTCTAGTTTTCTCTCAGAGCACTTGAATTACAATATGCTGAAAGGTTATTGTGGCATTTTTTGCCCAATGATGCCAAAAATCATTCTGCCTACTGAAGCTTTAACTATAATAATCAGACCAAATGCTTAATTTTCACTATTGCTACTATGGTGAATCAATAAAATAAATATTATTGTGATTTGACCAGAAGCTATAAATTATATTTCAAAGTCTGCCACATTTCACACGGGGTCAGTGTTGCATACTCTAGAGAGAGATTTACATTTAGACACAGCTACAGCTCATATTCACAAGTTTATGAGGCATGGTTATAAACATGATGTTGAACTGATGTCATGTTTCATGAAATGACGCATTCATTTTTTGGGGTCACAGAGACCCCTGCTGTAAAAAGTTGTTATAGACCAGGGGTTCTCAAACTGTGGTACGCGTACCACCGGTGGTACGCGAGCTCTCTGTAGTGGTACGCGGAGGAATCTCTGAAATATTTTTTAGAAATCAATAAGAAATAGGGCTGACCCGTAAATCGTATTTTCTTCGTCATCATATGAACATGCACGATGAACACATCGCAAAAGGCTGTCTGAAACACGACAAATAAGAAAAATCTTTATATTTAGGGATGGATAACACTGCATCTTCTCCTCTGCTGCTCTGTCGGAGCTCTCAGTCTCAGCTGATCAGAGAGGCCGCGGTGGAGACGGCTACAACTACTCGTTACTGTAAGTTCAATAAAACTTTGCAACTGTAAAGCCAAGACTCGTTATCATTACACCTGTTCAACAAGCATAAACATGATGAAACTGTTAAAGGAAAGCGACGCTTTAGACAGGCACAGTGCGTTAGCTCGGCGGCTAACAGCTAACTGTAAACACGTGTAAGTTCTTTAGTTGAGTTGTGACTGACTTTAGTTCCCTGGTTGGTCAGCAGGGATCCAGTGTTCAGTGTCCGGGGAGTTTATTGTGAAGGAACGGAAGACGTGAAGCGGTGATGCGCTGAAGACTAAGCCTCTGTGTTATTAATTTATTATCTTCATAAAGTATCTGAGCAGCGTAACCCTCGGCTCCACCAGCTAAAACTAAAGCTGGCAGTAGGCTGTGCAGTCTGACTGGTTAGGTTAGATTGTCATATATCTTACTAGTAAACTCATCAGCTGGCTGAACCCAAACAGACCCTCTTCACTCTATCAGCCCTAATGTTACCTGCAGCAGAGGGAGGAGGACAGAGGACAGGAGGACAGAGGACAGAGGGAGGAGGACAGAGGACTGGAGGACAGAGGGAGGAGGATAGAGGACAGAGGACAGGAGGAAGGACTGATACTGACTGATGTCTGTGTTCTTCAGTCTTTATAAACTTCACTCAGTATTTTTATGTCAGGAATATGATTTATTTTATTAACATGTTAGATTGTTTCCAGTGAGATATTAATGAGTTTATATGGTGACTTTGCTGTTGTAAACATTACTGTTGCTGCTCTAGAAACAACATTTAGCCTAGTTATATTTTAAATACAGTATATGTATATCTAATATACACAATTCAATATTTGTTTATTTATCGCAAGTCATATCGTCATCGCAATATTGAACAGTGTTATTGCACATCGCAGATATTCCTCATATCGTGCAGGCCTAGTGTGAGAGGCTGCCCGTTGCGTAGTATGAGAGTTGTGTGGAAGAGTTTAAGTGCCAGTTCTAGTGCTCCCCCTTTGACAAAAGTCAACAATAAGTAATATTCTTATTAGGAATAAATTTGCCTTCTGTGTGAACTGTGCATTGCTGAATAGGGTAGGCCTACGCTACTGTATTTTAACATCGGTCATAATGGTGGTACATGGAGAGCCAAATATTTTCTGAGGTGGTACTTGGTGAAAAAAGTTTGAGAACCACTGTTATAGACGATACATTTTCACAGCTGTGCTTAGTGTTGGCAGTACTTTTATCCCAAATATTTGGATTTCTGTCAATAAACTCTCAGGTGATGAAACGTTGCAAGAATGTGTCACTTATTTTTTTAGGTGCATATTGTGCACCAAAAACAAATCCACCTCCGGAGTCACTTGGTAATATTTGATACCAACAACTGACTGGAGAAATTCTGACTAATGATCCTCTAAAAATGTTAATATTGCCCTTCATGCATGCCTCAGGTTGTTATTGTAAATGCTGCTCGGAGCTGCTTCGGGTGAATCACTAGAGGATCGATGTCTAAATACACTCAGCTTGTGATCATGTTCACAGCTGGAGCGACAAAATCCCATTATCTTACTGTATCCACAGTACATTTCCCAGTTCTCAGACTGGAAAGGTTATTGCAGTTATTAAATAAACTGATCTGAAATTACATCTCAGTTTTGTACAACAGAGTTCAAGCTGAGCTAAAGACAGAGTGTTACACAGTGACTGTACTTTCCCACGGTTTTTGTCTCATGTGTGTCGTGAACCGAATGAACTTACAGTAAATGTAACACTGGAATGCCCGCATGCTTTCTCTTGCATTTTTGTTTAAACATTGTTTTCACACTTAAAAGATTTACAAGATAATACATCTGATTTAAATATAACATGTCTGACTTCTGAATGAGCTCATGCTGATGGATTTATCTTACAGAGAAATGCTTAAACCTGCAGTAACAACTGTTTTGGCCACCGGGTGGTAGCATAAACAAGATGTAAACACAACACTGACTTTATGACCTTTGAAGTTTATATGACAAACTAGCAAACAGTTGCTTATTTACACATGCAGCTGTTACAGACCAACATTATCATTCATTTGGAGTCTTGTTTGTGTCCACATGATGAATGTATGTCCAATATTCACTCTCTTTCAGCTCTGTTTTTGGTGCTAAATGCTCCAATATGTCCACAAGCTAGCTGCTAATGTTGTCTGTCTGCCATTTGGTGCTGAGCAGGTAGTGCACAGTAGGTTTTTAGAGCTTTACGTGCTGGAAAAGCTGCCTGCTGACACCAAAAATGAACAGATGAGAGCGGTGAGTCTAAATCAAAACAGTAAAGTTGCAGGCCGTCAAACCAAAACAATGAGCTGAAAGACACTTTGAAAGGCTACTGCAGAGTCAGTGACATTTCTCTGTGATTTCATCACTTCAAGTCCCATTTCATAATCATTTGATCCATTCTTATTGTAAAAACTGTCAGGGGAACGGGGAGAGGGATGCAATTGCGGACCAGGGGGAATCTAAAAGGTATTCCCGAAGGATAACCACAAAAATTGAAAGCGATTTAAAGGGAGAGGAGAAACGCCAAATGAAACAGGCCTAAAAGGAAGGCTCCCTACACTCGATATATCTTGAAAAGACTAAAACTAAAAAAAACGCTGCAGAGCAGATGACTAGAACATTAATGAAACACAAGAACCAGCGAAGGCAGGCCACACAGACCTAACCCACTATTAGAGACTCTGAGAAGAAGCTAAATGGTGAGCGAATCCCATAGATAGGTTCACATGGTACTTCTGCAGATTCACACACCCCTATACAGATAGAGCACAAACAGGACAGCACTCTCACTACCTCTGACAAAGAGACAATGAGTCAGCACCTGAGCACTGAAACCAGGGGTAGATATAGGTAATTTTTACAGTTTTTTTCTGTCATTTTGAAATACAGACACAAAATGTAAAATTTCTTGAAAGAAACTGTAAAAAAAATGTTTTTTTTTTTACAGTGTAGATATTACCCTCACTGAATTAAAACCTGCAGAAGGAGAGGAGAGGGTTAATTTGTGGGTAGACAGATAGATAGATAGATAGATAGACAGCTTTATTGATCCCTGAGGGGAAATTCGATTGCCACCAAGTCAGACAACAACAAACAAACAACAAAAACACAGTATTCACAATACACCAATAAATAAATAACATCATAATAAGCCCTTTGAGATATAATCAACAGCTGAGAGGTACCATGGATCTACACTGTTAAGAATTTCCCAGTAAAATAACAGTAAAGAACTGGCAGCAGGGTTGCCTTTATGTTACTGTAAAATTAACATTATTATACTGTCACT